>PVKM010050271.1:0-10736 GCA_004027735.1 Carollia perspicillata
CTATGTGCAAACCACTTCTGCTCATGTACAAGCTCCATTTACAAAACAATGGTTCAAAGATGAAACTAGGAATTCTGAGATGGTGACAGCGGACAAGTACAGGGCCCTTCTGAGTCACTGTGTCACTGAATGGGTTATAGGCCTAGGAGGCTGGCCCTGTATCCCAGACCCCTTGCCATTATTGTGAGAGGGCCTAGTTCCTGATCACTGATAACAGCACCGTCCAAGGGAAGGTATTGGGTGGGACAAAAAGTCTGTTAGGTTTTTTTTTTTCTGTACAATGGCTCTAGCAGTGTTTAGTTGTCTTGAACTTCATTTGAAACAATTTTGTAAGATTGTATTATGACAGCTGTCATATCAGCATGCATTAAAAAAAAAACTTACCAAAACTGGTGAATTTTTGTGTAGCTATTTTAATATTGAAGATGGAAGAAAATACATGACATTTTTGGTGTATTATGCTATTATTTCAAGAAAGGTAAATACGAAACTGAAACACACACAAAAATGTGTGCAGCGTGTGGCAAAGGTGATGTGACTGATCAAACCTGTCAAAAGTGGTTTGATAAATTTCTTGGTACTCTTGACACTTTGGCCACATAATTCTTTGCTGCGGGGCTGTCTTATGCATTGGAAGATGTTTAGCAGCACCCTGGGCCTCTATCCACTAGAAGCCAATAGCAGGCAATAGCCGACATACTCAAAATATTGAAATCAATAAAGTTATTGATGAAAATGAAAAATGTGTCTTTTATTTTATGGGAGAACCTAAACGGACTTTTTGGCCAACCCAAGATAATGGCAACAAAAGGCACTGTGGTGATCCTGCAGGGGACAGATTACGCATGGTGGTTACCCTGTGAATTACCTGTTCACAGTTTCCCAGGGTTGTATGTTTGTGGTTATAATCCTATGAAGCTCTCCTCCTTAGGGGAGGCTCCATCTCACTGCTCTTCCAGGAAACAATTCAGAACATTATTTATAGCAGCCAACAGAATTTGCGACTTCTCTTATGTGAGCTCCTCTTTCCCACTGGAGACACAGACAAACACAGTACATTCTCAGTGTTGTGGACAGAACCTTCTGCAACTTTAAGCAAACGAACACAACGAAACCAGTTTTATCATACGGTAATTGATATAAACCATAGCTGAGTTCCTAGACCTGTGCCACCTCATCGACGTTGCAATGAAATGGCGCTGAGCAACGTTACAGAGGACCTGTTGTGCTTTGCTCTTGTCTCTGTTTTCAATGTGCCACAGCCAAACAGCAAGCACACAGATTTTAGTCAATCCTTCTTAATCAAACAGGACACACACAAAAAGCAGGAAGACACCAACATAACAGAAGGCAAAGAAAGATGAATAATATACCAAATCAGGAGGAAGTGAAACATACCCTCTACTTACATCTCCCACATGTGGACCCTGCAAAGGGCGCTGCCCTGGGCACACCCCGCTCCCTGCTGGGCTCTGAACAGCGCGGGTTTCAACTAGTTTGAATTAAGGAGCCAGACTGCATCTGCAGCCAACAGCTGGAATTCAGCAACTGTTGTTAATCCACCTTAATTGCTTATTATTCTATCGGTTCTTGTTTGTGCTTTTGTTATTCAAAGTAATTTTCCCTGCACACACAACTAAGCATGGTTTTTGTAAGCTGTGGCCAAAGAATTCTGTGTTTCAATCCTAGGCCTGTTACTGTTTTGTTTTGAAACAGTGGCACATTGACACCAGATTTTTAAAAAATACACTTAGCAGTGATGCCCACAGATAGACTAACATTGACCTACATGTACACGGAGATGGGAGCATTAGCTACCTCTAAATAGGAACAATTCTTTTGGTGTTGTAATTAGAGTGGCGGTTAGCATGTTGCTATTTTCCTGAAACAATTCTTCTCTTCCTTGCTTTAGGAAGGGGTTTTCACTCCACCACTTTATTGCACTGGTGAATAAATGAGATCCCAGGGTTCCAGGGAGAAAAAGAAATCACCAATATATATGCATCAGGTACAAATTACTCAGGTAAATAGGCCCATGGAGACTGTAAAGCTGGCAACACCAACTGGAATATCGGAGAGGGGCCAGCAGGAAAAGCCCAGAGGTCAGAGCCCCAGTTCTGCAGTGTGCTGTGCACGCTTCGGCCCAGACCGTTCATACTGCAGCAGGCAGGCAGGAAGAAATCCCCAGCACAAGGCGGCTGTGACTAAGCATTGACAATATTCTTACTAAAGCATCAGTTCTAGTCCTCTCTCTCCCTCTTTTTAATGCTCCCAAATGCCAGTCTTAGGTAGCATCTCTCAAAGCACATCCCCCATCCCAGGAGGCCACTTCAATATAATTTCCACCTATAAGTTGATCCCTGGGAAGAATTTGTTTTGAGGGGCTTGGTTTCTAATCTGGAATAAGGCAAAACTAACACAAATTTATCATTAGGAGCTGTGATCTATAGGGCAGGAAGGCTGATCTTTTTATACTTGCCCTACAGTTTGAACATATATGCCCTAAAGAATGTACAAGTATTCATGGCTTTGCAGATGCATCTCACCATAGTACTTTATTGCAAAGTCTCCTTTTGTTCTTTAATGATTTCACCACACAAGCGGAGTCCCCCTGTAAGCCTGTACAAAGCAGAGACCCATCATACACTTGTCTCCCCTGCAGTGCCTCACTACTCACTGAACTGAATTCAATTTTCTCTACATGATACCAGGCTCTCTGTTAGCCTGGCCTTCTGTCTACCCAGCACTGTTCTAGCACAGTGTGGCTGTCTTACCTCTTACCTTCCGGACCTATCCTGAACAACCTTATTTATTTCCCTTTTTGTGTTATTGAATCATGTCCCTTAAATATTAGCCTGCTCTGCCTAAAACGTGAGACCCAAAGACAACTGAGCATATGTTCAAATGTGATAAAAGAGCTAGATTATGACAAAGGTCTTGAAGGAATATCTGCCTTGCTCTTGAATCCCCTTGACTTTAGTTTCTTTACACAGAAAGCGCCTGAAAAGTATTCCCTGGGAATGTCTCGGCCAGGATCATTCACCCTGGAGCCCACAGGATGGAACCTGTGGCCCAGTAGGGGTCCCGTTTGGTTTGCAGCTCTTACTACGTATTCATACCTGGCAACGTCCTACTTTTATGCTTCCTGTTTAAGACCATGCACCAGGCTAGGTAAAGAGATACTGTGTGCATAATCTAATGGGAGGACCATTTCTACCAGTCTTCTTTCAGCATATCCATCACATGTCATTTCCCAAAGGCCACAGGCCTTTGTTGAAACAACTTATTTGTACAGATTAAGCCTCAATGACAAACAGTGCTTCAACTGTATGATTTTTAAATGTCTTTAAAAATGTTCCTTTGCTCATTCAGAATGTTCCTTACTGCCTTTCTAATAACTAAATAATAAACAAACTAGAGCCTTTATCTGTAAATTAAGCCTCTTACTCTGTTTGTATCAGAGTAATACAAATTGTTGTCAGTCGGTGATCTACCATTTTAAATACATTATGTCCTGTTATATTAGTTGTGACATGTATAGGCAAGTATTATAGATTAAGTCAACCTCTTATTCACCAATTTGGTAGCAAAAAATCCAATGGCCCTGATTAGCAAGGAATTCTCAGAAACTATTTTTCTATTCAAGACTAATCATTTTAATCCTTTAAAAATATTTCACTATTTCACACATTCACTATTTGTGTGAAAATTTTTAAGTTATAATAATATTTTAATACAGTCATTATTAACTAAAACTTAAGATACATACAGTGGACTACACTTCTGTTCTGTCTCTTCACCTTCGCTTTGCTGAACCTGCAATGATGCTCATGACCTGAATTACAGAACGCTAATGTGTGTGTGAGAGATGGGGGGGCAGGGAGGGACAGGCCCCGTTTTAATTGATGGCATTCAATGAAAGAACCATGAAAGAACCGTAACAGCAAAATGATCGGTGACAAGTATGTGAAAAAAGCAGGATCTAGAATCCTGTGAGATTTTATCAAATTTAAACTCTTTTCTGCCTTAAAGAAAAGTGCTGCAGCCCGTGACACAATTCTGAAACCCGTCCCCCTTCCTTAGTAGTCTAACTGAAGGAGAAAAACCCCATATGATGGGTTTCTAAGACGACCCTGGGCATTTCCTACTGCAGCCAGTTAATTACCAATTAATTATGGCCAACCTCCTCTGATAGCACTGGGGCCCTGTTCCCCTTCTCCAAACATAGAGCAGAACCTACTCCTCTCACTTCACTGATCTAATTTAGCACCCTGGCAATCCACTGCCTCCTTCCCTCACCTTCCTCCTCCAATTCTTTCAGACGAGATGAGGCTAATTTACGTTTATTTTATCCCCTTCCCCTCATGCCCCACGGCAACAGGAAGTCGCCATCTCCGCTCTGTTCAGCCCAGTATCATCTTTGCCATGAGCTAATGATACCATCACCATTTAGAAAGAACCCTCATCATACCGCAGTCAGCATCAAAACTGTTCCTCGACATTCTAAATTTATCTAGCACATCTTCCCTATCTGATGCAAATGAACTGGCAATAATTTTAGTAGAGGAAGCAGCTCTTCAAAGGATTGTGAGCCTGACCCTGAGGAGGTTTACGCATTACATTACGGAGCACAGCTGTATCCTGCTGTTTTGTCCACGGGGCTTTTGACAGCACATGACGATTGCTGCTGAAAAGCATGTTGGTATGTGAACACACATGCAGGGCATGCAAAGAAGAATGTCATCATGCTTTGAGTATATCAAACGATGACTTCTAAATTCCTTTCCATCAAATGCCAGAAGAAGCACTTGATAAATGGCCCTTAGGAGAGCACTTCTCAGTGCCTTGGGATGGAATGACTCACAGGCACGCGACACCCCATCCATACAGAGAGCCGGCAGATTGAAAGGCGGGAACAACTACCCATGATGTGGCGCATCTGCTTACTAATAGCAGCCGCGCTCCCATCCGCTTCCCATTCATCGCTGACAGAAACCACTCCTCCGAGAGGCACGCCAGTCAACAGATGGTCTCTGGCTAAGGTGTAATCAGGAGCAGCTTGCTAAATTTACCCAAAACAAATAGAATTACAGGCTTTTGCCCGAGTTTGAAATTGAATTGAGAACTTGGGTGGTGGATAATGGAAACTAAAATGGAAGAGCTCGAAATGTATCACAGTGCATTGGGATAGGGCCGGCAAGGGAACGGAGTCCCTGCTGCGAACCTCACTATTTACTACCAGGTCATCCATTCCCCGAAATCTTATCTACCAAGCAGGATCATTTGCCCTCTCTATCCATGTTTCCAGAATTGGTCCAATTGTCCCCAACAAGTGAAGTCATCTGCCTTTATCAGATGTAGTGAACAAAATACTACCCAATATTTTGAATATGTTTTGCTCAGTGACAACGTCTTCATTTTATGATCACTGTAAAATGTCAATAGTTTTAACCATTTTTGCACTCCGGAGGTAAGGGTCATTGACGGCCCTGAATAATCTTGATCTTCCATGCACTGGTGTTCTTAAGTCTATCCCCAGAATCCCTCATTGTGCTGAATTATGCACTGCTTATAATAATGCTGCATAAAGCCTTAAAAATCACCTGAAAAAAAAGGTAGCATGAAATTAAGAGTAAATCATTTAACCTATGCCTGGATTTCACTACCTATATGGTAATAAGGGCAGTGCCATGCCTGCAAATCACCTATGAAATAAATGCTGTAAAGTAAATGAGGCAAAATATATAAAGACATAAGTTCTAGAGAGATAAGATCTTAAAAGGTAAGACCCTTTTTAACCCACACTATCAGCAGTCATTTTAAATTATTACCCTCATAAACATCAATATTTATCACTAGAGAAACTTGTTTACCCATTAAAAGAAAAAAAACTAAAAATCTCAGTGAGAGCATGCATGAAACTAACTGCCTTTAAAGTAATAAGCACACAGAATCTCGTCATTCTTCATGATTAAAAATATCACATTGTGGAAAATTTAATTTTCATACGCCAGTCAGACTAACATTTTCAAACATCAGTCATATGAAAAGTGTCTTAAGAGCTTTCTGATTTCTTTAAGGATTTTGATTATAGAGAACTCTCTGCCACGCCAAAAAAGGAATCCTAAAAGAAAGGGCTTCCTTGTGGTAGAATCCAAGTATTTGGGGAGGGGATATTTTTGAAATGATCTGAATAGGAGTTTCATTCTTCAGGTTTGCATTACAGGCTGATGTGTTAAAATGTCTTTTAGTGTAACTGTTTCAGAAGGCGGCCGGTTTGAAGTAAAACTAACTTTTTTATTAAATGTGCAGCTTCATGTGTCTCTGTCTCAGGGAGGGCACATTTTTAGTGATGTGTTACAAAAATGAACTAGATGCTAGACCCACTTTATTAAAATATGTATGCTCTTGATAGAGAACGTTATCTGCTATCCTCTTATCTTCTTATATAGAAATAGAAAATGAATTCTGAAAGTACAAATAATATCTATCCTTATAGGAATAAACATTCTGAGCAGCAGAATAATCTAATGGAAAGAGCACAGATACAGATATCTAATTACCACATAACCCTGGGCAAATCATTTAACTCTTCTGTGATTCAGTTTATCCATCTGTAAAATCAGTAGAACAGGCTCACTACCTGTCCCCAAGGTAACCGGTGAGAGCCCAAGAAAAGATGTTGATGAAGTCTATTTAGACACCAAGCCTAAAAGGTCTGGCACGTACTCATGGAAGTACAATTATAATGATTTTCATTACTATTCTGGTAGACTCTGAATTTTAAGCTTTAAAAGTAATTCTTACTATTTTATTTTAAAATGCTTCAAAAATATAGCTATAACAGAAAAACCTACCATATGATTCACAATAAAATTATGGCATTATAATACAGTCATGTTGATTGTTCAATTATTGCTTCAATGAGCTAAAAGTAGCCTTTGTTTTCTGTATTTTTATTGCAATTTCTCTTGAAAAACTACTGTGACATTAATAATAAAAGACAAATCCCTAGAAGAAAGAACCTAATGAGTTAGCAATAACGTCAGTTCAAGGCAAAAATGCTATGAATTTTAAGATGTGGGATCTGTTATATACTTAGTAAATATTCATAGTTTACAATTTTGTGAAGCAGTAGGCATTGTGTATCTGTGGGGAAAACACTGTTCATTATAAGAAAAGCACTTTTAAATAATATCAAATGATTTAAGTTAAAATGATTGAGGAGATCTTCACAGCACCCCACATTGTTAATTTCACATACAAGGTCTGTCCAGAAAAGTCCAGCCACTGTTAATATAACAAGAATGTTTTGTGCAACATTGATGTAACCTGGCAGCCAATGAGATTGGACTGGAATGTGCCTGTGTGAACAATGATGACTTCACTGTACTAGTCAGTAGGGGCAGTAGATGCCATTGAGCGAGCATGTGTCCTGTGTGGCCATCGCATTAAAAAATGACTGAGGAAGTAGAGCAACGAATCTGCATCAGATTTTGCAGTAAGCTTGAACATTCCTCCACAAAAACTATTCGGGTGACTCAGAAGCCCACAGCTATGGGCAACTTGGTGATTGGCCCCTTCATCATGTCCATGGGCCCATTCATGTATCATGTCTTACACAGAACTTTTAGGCAAAACATGAAATCACTCAGGTGACTGAGCCCCACTACAGCCCAGATTTGGCACTCTATGACTTCTGACTTTTCCTAAAACTAAAATCTCCTTTGAAAGGGAAGAGATTTCAGAGTGAGGATGAGATTCAGGAAAATATGACAAGGTAGCTGATGGCAATTGGGAGAACTGCGTGAGGTCCCAAGGTGCCTACTTTGAAGGGGACTGAGGCATCACTGTCCTGTGTACAATGTTTCTTGTATCTTCCTTCAATAAATGTCTCTATTTTTCATATTACATGGCTGGATTCCTTCTGGACAGACTTTGTACATATTATTAGAGATGAAACCGAGTCAGTCCTACAAGGAAGATGTGAAAGTATCAGGTGTACTGTGTACTGATTTTCTAAGCAACAAATCTGAAAACACTGCCTACGGCGCACTGTATCAGAACTCTAGGCAGCTGGAAATCATGGCAGACAAGAAGTTTCAGGTCACTGATCTCAGAATTGGAAAATTTCCCCTAGTGAGTCAAAATGAATCTGGCATATATTATCAACAAGCGCGCGCGCGCGCGCACACACACACACCCATACCTCCTGTACCCTGAAACAAGCAGCACATATGGAGAGATATCATTAGAAAATGTATGCTTCTGAAATAGACACAGGGTACGAATACATAACTGATTGGTGACAATGTTCAATCATCCAGAAAATATTCATTGAACAAATGAATACACAGTACTTGTGAAAATCAACAGTAAGAGATATAAAAATAATATTAAGCACATTCTATTCTAAATTCTTCGCTTAATTTAGCTTATTTAAAACCCCATTCCTAATTTTCTCTCCCCCTCTTTTTTTCTATCTTTCCCCAAAGTGAAGGATCATCTCTACTCCATTTGAGAAAACTGAAGCATAAAATGACTAAAAACTAGCCCAAGTTGACAGAGCTAATAGAGGACAGAGCCAAGACTTGAACCCAGGCTGCACACTCAATCACCGCATTATATTGCTGTAAAGCAGAACCATGAAGGAGTCGTGGGAAACACTCCAAGCTCTCGGGCAGTCATGCTTTATTAACATAGTTCCCGCTGCCCAAAATGACCGTGAGCTTCAGCCTCGCCAGCCCCAGGAACCTTCCCCATATCATGCTCAGGAACAGTTTTTTGCTCCTTCCTTTGGTCCATCAAGGTGCCTTGCACATATTACAATGTTTACACTTATAAGATCTATCTTATCATTACTTGCTTACATATTTGTCCTTTTTATGTTCAGGGTCTGACTTCAAGATCCAGTAGGGTCTGTAAATAAAAGATTAACTTGAACTGAGACCGTAACAACTTAGCTGGACAACTTGTCTAAAATCTATAGGCATAAATGCTTGTGTTTGTTAAAGGTAGCATGCAATAATGACAAATAAGAGACAGTGTTGTTCGGCACAGGTTGCTAAATTATGGATTGGGGTGAAGACAGGGCTTGGAGCTGACCCTGTCTGGCCTTAAAGGATGGGAATGATTCGTATAATTGAAAGAGAGGAGACGCTGTGTGAGGAGCTGAGCAGGGGGAATGGCCTAGAGAAGGACTGCCTGAGGCATATCTAGGTAGGATGGACATATCAACCTGCAGGCAGAAATGCCAGATTCATGCAGAGACTCAGCACAAGGGAAAATGAGGAAGGCAGGCTGAGGGTCCAGGAAGAGCATCCAGTCACTCCCTTTAATGCCCAGTTAAGGAGCTTCAAATGTATTTTCGGTCACTGAAGAATTTTAAGCATGAGGAAGACATTATCAGAAAAGCAAGGTGGGAAGAATATTTTGGTTTCAGGAAAAACAAAGATCAAAAAGGAATATATATATATATATGCGCAATATCTAGTTTTAGAGGGTCAAATCTCAGAATTTCTCTTTGGTAAGAAACAAGCAGATGAAACACTCACCACTTGCTGACATAACCCAAATTTCTCCACCAAGCAAACTATAACCAATAGTTTTTAATGTAAGTAAAACTTCATTTAACATTCATTGCTGCCTCATTATCCTATGTGCTAAGGGTACAGAAATTATGCCATCATCTTTAGAGATAAAAACTTTAATTTTTGGAGACTTCCAGTCAAGATGGAGGCATAGGTAAACACACTTCACCTCCTCACGCAATACAGCAAAAATAACAACTAAACTACCAAACAAATGTCACCCAGATTTGTCAGAAAATCAAGCTGTACGGAAGTCCAACAACCAAGGATTTAAAGAATCCATGTTTATCCAGATGGGTAGGAGAGATGGAGACATGCATCTCCATTCCAGAGGTAGAGAGGCGTGGGGAGGTGTGGAGAGGCACAGAGACGCAGAACCAGTGGTCCCACATCCACCTAGTGGATAAAAAACAGGAGGGATACCTTGGGAGTGAGGGAAACCTCGGAAGTGAGGGATACCAGCTCCAGAATGACCACCCATCCCAGGGTTCCAGTGACAGGGAGATAAGTCCCCATAACTTCTAGCCGTAAACACCAGTGGGGTGGGGGTGGAGGAAGAAACTGCAGTACTCACAGGAAGCTCCACTTAGCGCTCCCACAATGGACTTAGGACTTCAGTGCTCAATCCCTCTGGGACTCAGCTCCAGGGCAATAGCTAGAAGGGCACCAGTGGCGTACAGGGAGAAACTGAAATGTCTGGCATCACGGAAGTGCCAGGAGACAGCTTCAGCTTCCTCCAGGGCAAAACTCCGGAGGCCAGGCAATGGCACTGTCTCCTCTCTGAGCCCTCGCCCACACAGAGCCATGGAGCAGTGACACGAGTTGCCCTGCCCTGGCTATTACCTAAGGCTCCATCCCATACAACTTACAGGTATACTCATCTACAATAGGCCATGCTACTAAGACAGGGAGTCAAAGCAGCTGCACCTAATACACAGAAACAAACACAGGGAGGCTGTCAAATTGAGGAGACAAAGAAATATGGCCCAAATGAAAGAAGAGAAGAAAACTGCAGAAAAAGAGCTGAACGAAATGGAGATAAGCAACCTATCAAATGCAGAGTTCAAAACACTGGTAATCAGGATGCTCAAGGAAATCACTGGATACTTCAAGAGCATAAAAAGACCCAGGCAGAAATGAAGGTCA
>PVKM010050272.1:0-10756 GCA_004027735.1 Carollia perspicillata
GTGCTGCCAAGTGCAGGGACCCATTTTGGCTGCAGCCCGCCCAAGGTTATGGACACAGACAGACCTCTGCGAGCACAGATCTTATCGGAATTAATCTGACTTTGGCTCGGATACATACATTTCCAGTTGCTACAATCTGAAAATTCCCCTAGGTATCACCCACTCCTCAGCCTTCTTAAAGAATTGTCCTGTTAACACTGTTTGTCCAACATCATGTATGCTCCGTGCCCTGGAGGGGAAAATGTAGGACCTGACCTCTGTGCCTAAGAGGCTAATAATGCAACAGGGAGAAAAGGTTAAACATATGGAAGAAACAACACATAACTAAAAACCCAACACTAAGGAGACAAACAAGAAACACAGCCTGGGGGTTCAGCGGAAGGCATGAGCCAGAGTCACTGGGTATCACAGAACCTCACGGAGACGGTGGGAAGGGAACGGGAATGGAGCCGTGACTGCACGGGCTCGGCCAAGACAAACAAAGTCTCCGATAAAGGGAAAGTGCCACTTCCTTTTCCCACTTATTTATAGGGCAGAAAATGTCCCCTGGAGCTGCAGGAGGGGGGGCAGGAAGATTCGTTACAATGTATGATGTAGGCACACATTCGCTGTTTGCCTACTGTGGGCCAGGCATCTAAGTGCTAGAGACGCAAAGATAAGTGAAGAATAAAGGAAATCCTTCTTGCCTCCAAGGGCTCCACAAAAAGCAAGTTCTGGGTAAGAACAAACAACCCGAGTACAATGTAACAAGCACATACTTGAAGTAAGAGGAGCAAAAGCCCGGAAGTAGCTAATTTTGCCTGAGACATAAAAAGTTTAAAAAATGTATCAATGGAGAGGTGGCACTCTGAGCCAGCAGGACAAAGGGCCTTCCCGCGAAGGCCCCGGCAAAGGCCCCTGCACCGCCCGAGCAGTGAGAACATGACGGAGCAGCTGCAGGGGAGGGAAAGGCTGCAGGTGAGGCTGGAAGGAGCCATCAAAATATTTTATGGAGCCCTGGCTGGTGTAGCTCAGTGGATAGAGCACGGGCCTGTGAAGCAAAAGGTCGCCGGTTCGATTCCCAGTCAGGGCACATGCCCGGGTTGCAGGCCAGGTCCCCAGTAGGGGGCGCATGAGAGGCAACCACACATTGATGTTTCTCTCCCACTCTTTCTCCTTCCCTTCCCCTCTCTCTAAAAACACATAAATAAAATATTTTAAAAAATATTTTACGGAGGCTCTGGTGTGAGCAGGGCTGTTTTGGAAAGATAGCACAGGGGACAGCATGGCAGATGGCCCAAAAGAAAGGAAGCCTACAGCGGGAAATGCCTAGAACGGAGGTTAATATGTTAGTTCACAGAAGAGGTTCCCCAGTTAGTCCTCAGTTATATTTTTCTTTTGTGGGTTTCACATGCCTTCCGGGGAAATCGAGGATTTGATCACACTGAGGAAAACAGGCTTCTTATGGGTCAGCATTATGCATGCATTCGTGTCAACATAATTAACATTAAGCACACAGACTAGATGGACATAGAATGGGAAGCCCTAGCAAGAAATCCCACATTCGGTCCACCCCCTCCATCAGTCCACGGCCACCAAGTAGATGCGGACCGCTCTGCAATGCTGTTGTTAACACCCACACCCATCCTCCACCGCCCCACTCACAGCCCTCTTCCTCCCAATTCCGTACTTTGTTCATTCTAAGAATCAGGAATCTAAAACAAAGTCATCTTCCAAGTTTACTATAAAATTGTGAAAAAAGCTTATTGTGTGTCAGTTGCTATTTATTTGCATTGGCATAAAAATTATTTAATGAACAAAGGGCTTGCTGAAAATGTGGAAAACTAAATGAATTATAAATCAACCATTTGATATTTACTGGTATGATTTGAAGATGTTGACAAAATTGGATCGAACTATAGAGTATCAACACATAGTCTATTTTGTAAATCAGCTTAATCAGCTTGAAACAAAAAGCTAAACAATAAAGTTTTTCAAATGTAAATACTTTCTATAATTTTAAGAAGTTTTTTAAAAAATAATTTATTTATTTTTAGAGAGAGGGGAAGGGAAGGAGAAAGAGAGGGATAGAAACATCAATGTGTGGTTGCCTCTCACACTGCCCCCACTGGGGACCTGGCCTGCAACCCAGGCCTGTGCCCTTGTTACAGAACAGAGTTCCAAGGGTGGGGGGCAATATTTGGCCCACCCAGGGACGCCAAAAACTGTTACAGAACAGTCACACACACACGCAGGGGCCCGGACTCCAGAGGATGATATACTAATACCGTCCGGACGGTCTACTGGGCTCTTCTGTCTGCCGCTAATCGGAAAGATATGTCTCAATGCCAGAGGTTTGTGAAAAGGAAAGGAAAAGTTTATTTAAGGCTACACAGACTTAAAGTAAGTGACCCAATGTCCCCATTAAACTATCACAGTCCTTTAGGATAACTACTGATGCCCACAGTGCTTCCTTCTCCCCCTGCCCTTATCCAGGCTACCTTAACTCAGGAAAAGCAGCACACGTCTGTGTCCCCAGGCCGCTGGCACCGTCAGCTGTGTCACCGTCCAGGCAGGATATCCAATTAATCCAAAGCCATGTGGCACCTTCTCACAGTCCACTGGGAAGAGTTCTTTGTACCCATTTTTCCAGGCAAAGTCTCTTCTTTCCTCCACCAGAGCTGCGGGGGTCCTCACTCTGGCAAAACCTCGTGGCTCCCCCCTTCACCAAAAGCTGCGAAGGGGTCTGCACTCTAAGACCCCATGGCTCCCCCTCTTGCAAAGCTGCAGTGGGATCTGTACTCTCACTAAGACTGCATGGTCCCACCCCCCCAATGGCAGCCGCATCTGCGTTTAAATCCCCACATCAATCTTCCTCTGCAGTCCCATTTCTAACTCCTCCCACAATCGGCTACACCTGCCAGCATCCCTGTGTTATCCCAAGTTACTGGGCTGCCATCGTGAGTCTGGGCAGATATGGGCCAATATCCTGGAGCCAATCTTCTTCCAGCTCCCACACAGGCGCTGTAACTCAGGGGACCTGCCCCCCACTTACATTTTGGGGGGAAGTGACTTCCATCCCCCTGGCTCCAAGCATGGCCACAGCTATTTAACATATCCAAGTGACGCGCCAAAGGCCATAGATACGTTAAATGATCATGCCATGGTTTAGCTGCAAGGCTGTGGCTGTACAAAACAGCCCTGCATGCCCTGCTCCGTGTGTCCCTTCCCCCAGCTCACACCTGTGGGGAAGGGGTGAGGACATCTTCTATGTCTCTCTAATATTTCCTAGACGCCTTGAGTTCTGGGCCCCCCTCCAAATCCCCTTTGGGGGGGCCCCTCTTGGTTGCACCCTGCATCACCCTGACTGGGAATCGAACCACGACCCTTCGGTTCACAGCCCGCACTCAATCCACTGAGCTACTCCAGCCAGGGCTAATTTTAAGCGATCTTTAATTAAAAAGAGAGTGTTCTCTGTATCTACGAGCACGGCAAACTCTGTCACGAAACCAGTTACCTGAGTGCGTGGATACAGTAGATGCATCTCGGCATGTTCTTTCGGTCATAGATGTCCGTGGTTTCCGGGTAAAAAATCTAAGGGGAGACAAAGGAAGCGGAGTGAGGCAGCCATCCGCTGAGTTTCTTTGTGATCTTTTCACCAGTCGCCAGTAATATGAATAAAACACTGGACAGTTAGGAAACACTGTTGGCTCTCAGCAAATAACGTCACTAGGGTAAAAAGACATATCGTCCCGGGCAACGCCAGGGGTGAAACGCTGCAGTACAGAATGAAAAACACCCCTTGAGAAGGCCTTCTCTGGTCGACCCACCGAACCTCCCCGGGGTCGTGAGAGTGGCCTACGTACTGCAGACTCAGGCAAGGGCAAATCGAACCCAAGCTCCAGTCCAGTTGAAAGCACTGGCCCTGGAGGACTGCAGTCCTGCTGGTTACTCCCTACGCCACCCAGACTGAGCAGCGATGCAACGATGAGCACCGAGTAAGCGCCTTCGGCCTGTGCAAACCACTGCATGTAGACACTGGGAAACCCCCCCGAAGGAGCAACACGTGTCACACTGCCTAGGGGAGCCAGAAAGACACGCAGTCGCCAGAACAGAGGACACGCAGGGATGGGACTGTGGGAGGCGGGTGGTTTTCCGCGGTGGCCCTTACTTAGCACAACTCAATCGGTGGCTGGGATCAGCGTCTGTCTGACTCCTCCCACAGACTGTAAGCCACAGGAAGGCAGTGGCCAAGTCTGAGTTGCTCACTGCTGTATCTTCGAGGCCAAGCCCAGAGCCAAGGTCATGGAAGGAGCACTATGTCTGCTGAATCTATGAATGAGGGCCAGTGGAAACACAGTAGGTTGGGATGGGGACAGACTTGAATTTCAAAACCCATTCTCATGGTAATGGGCTCCACACAATTCATTCCTCTATTTGGGGAGGGGGAGAAGAACAATGGACTGGAGAAGTAAAAAGGGAAGTCGGGGGTAATTAGCAGGATTCTGACAAGGCAGCGGGAGAGAACTGCAGCCTTTACCGCCCTGTGTTCGATTGTGTTCTTAGGCTCTTCCCACAGTAACCGTGGCTCCCCACTAGAAAGAACCTCCCTCCTTGAGAAACAGGATGTATCAGAATCACCCTTTTTAAAAATTCTTTATGTATTTATTTTTACAGACAGGGGAAGGGAGGGAGAAAGAGACGGAGAGAAAAACCATGTGAGAGAGAAACATCAACTGGCCGCCTCTCCTCGAGCGGGGACCGAACCCACAACGCAGGCAAGTGCCCTGACCGGGGGATGGCACCAGGGGCCTTTCGCCTCGAGGACCGGTGCCCAACCAGCTGGGCCACGCCAGTCAGGGGAGAATCATCTCTCTTGATAATGTTTCCAACTATCTACATGCTCACTTCCCCAGATTGAGCTGTCCTCTCCTGAAAGGTGAAAGCCAGTCGCAGTGAGCCAGCCTTCCTGAAAACAGCGGGGCATACATTTCAGACAGTAACAGAAAAACAAGGTTGGTAGGCAGGATGGAGTCAGATTACCAGGACCTTGAAAGTCAGACGAGTGTGCACTTGATACGCAGGCCACAGAGAAGCCCTCACTTCGGAGCCAAGGATTAAAAACAGAGGCTCAGAGCCTCGGGAAGATCGACCGGAGACGAGACACAGGATATGCTGAGGAGTGGGGAGACAGAAGCCAGGGAGGCGGGCTGACGGGCCGGGTGCACAGACAGAAGAGACGCTCCAAAGAAACGAGGAAGGCCTGGGCAGTAACTTCATCTAGGACGCCAAGGTAACTCCCGGTGCTGAGACTGGGTGGCCGGTTCCACGTACTACAGACGAGGGGAAGTTACCGTGACGGAAAAGGTAGGTTTAGTTTGAGAAATGAGAAATTGTAGGTGACAGAAAGCGATCCCGGGAGAAATGTCCAACTGAAGATACTCTGTTTATCTTAAAAGAGTCTTCAAAATAACTGAAATCTCGAGGATGGGAGAATGTCTAGCTAAGGTAAGGACTGTATCGTAGGGAATGCCCACCACGAGGATATGGAAGGCAGTACAGAGGACTAGCCTGGCAGGGCAGACTGAACACAACTAAAAAAAATAAACTCAAAATAACTGAATATTCCATGGAGGAGGTGCACATTTGGCTGTTTAAAATAAACAGTCAACAAGGAAAAAAGCCAAAAAATGATCACAGTGAGTTTCTACTATTAACTGGTATGTACCATACAAAGAGATGAGGCGAGACATGCCCGTGACTTCTACGTACCTATTGTCGACTCCGTATCACACACTACATTGCGGCCAACACTGCATTTCCAGGCCCGGTTCCTTGAGCCTACGTTACTCAACTCAAAAGTCTGAGGGACCTGAGTCACGTAGGGTGGACATTGCAAAACAGAGCCCTGAAAACCTGTTGTCCCCGAGAGCCTCGAGAATTCCGTATTTGTTCCAACTGTGGCCCCGGACAGTTCACTCCTGTTAGTCAACAAAAAAGCCAAGCCAACGCCATCATTAAAAAAGCGTTTTACAGTCACAATACTACCAGCAATGGCAACCATCAACAAAGCTCTCGGGCCCATTCGAAAGAGGTTCAGTCGTCACTGCCCAATGGGCAGAGCTCGGAAAAAAACAGGAACGGGAAGTTGCAGGTGCCAAGTGGCCATCACAACTTGACGTATTGCATTTCCTGGCATTCTGTGGGGCCGCATTCTCAAACCTACCAGAGCAAGGAAGAAAACTTTAACACTTTGCTC
This sequence comes from Carollia perspicillata, assembly GCA_004027735.1. NCBI lineage: Eukaryota > Metazoa > Chordata > Mammalia > Chiroptera > Phyllostomidae > Carollia > Carollia perspicillata. Next base: position 6,239 of record PVKM010050272.1, read on the forward strand.
TGGAAAAAAAAAAAGGGGGTGGGGTGGGGCGGAGGGTGGATAAACCTTGTCTTCTGCAGAGAGCTCCCCTCAGCAGACAGATGTGCAGCAAACTCAGTGCCGTGCACTTGAAACTGTCACTTCCCAGAGCTCGTAGCCACTTCCTAACACCCTACATCTCACTTTAGCACGTGTTCAGGGTGGTATGGCCGTAGACACAACTTCCTTGTCTTCATCTTCCTTTTTTGGTTACAAACATTTAGAGTCTGGAGTCAAGCATGAAGAAAAAAAACCCACCGCCTAATCTCAACCCACAGAAATGAAAACTGTATTCCTTTCTGATTTTTCCCAAGAATACTCACTTTATTTTTACACAAAAATAGTGATCTCATCTTAGCTGAAACACAAATTCTTGTAACCTTAGCCTACTGTGTTTTCTCCACTGAGCACATCATGGACGGCCTTCCCTGTCCCTGTGGGGTGATGTCAGCCTTTCCAGTGGCTGCGCGACACCTGACCGGCTGGGACACGACGAAGACCCCTAGTGACGGAGCGTGTGGTTCGCTATCATTTTTCTGCCATAAGCAAGGCTAAAGACCCCTTGTGTCTACATCTCTCTGTGCTTGTCCGATCTTGGGGCGGGGGGATAAATTCCTAGAAGTGGGATTCTCAGGCCAAAGGTACGAGGCGGGGTGGTGGGGAAACGTGTCCCTGCCTGCAAGAGCGACCACCCAGCGCGGCCAGTGCAGCTGGCTGCAGGGGGGCGGGGAGCCAGAGGGGCGGGGAGCCAGAGGGGCGGGGCAGCCAGAGGGGCGATCGCACTCAGAGCGACACTAAGTGAACTAACTCCTCAGCTAGGACTCGAGGACACACTCCTCCAGAAACAACACTGCAGCCACCACCCCACGCTCATCGAGCTGCACACGGAACGTCAGTTACACCTCAGTACAGCTGGGAAAAAAGCTACAGCCATCACCAAAACCACACGGGGGGAGCTGTCATTTGAAATATAAAACGGCCCTTCACACTCCCCACAAATCTGGTTATTCCGAAGCTGGAAGATGGCGTGTCTAAAGTATTCTCTTATATTTCCTCAAATTGTGATGTAACCAGTTTGTGAATGGTGATTTTTTTTTTAACAGAACAGAGAGAACCGTAAACTTTAACATGGTGAATTTTACGGTCCGCGAATTTCAGTTGAAGTCTACAACTTGAAGTAAAAGTAAATGACATCACGGGGAATTTCTCTAGGGTGAGGCGGAGCAGGGAAGAGGAATAGGAAACAAAAGCCATTCTCTAAAGGGAAGGGAGGAGATCCGCAGTGCTTTTTGAAGAAACGATCGCCGCAGACTCAGTCGAACGCAACGCGCACTCCCTCAGCAGAATGAGAACCTGAGGCCCGAAGGGTCGCAGCGGAGCCGGAACCGGGGCCAGCGCGGCGCTCACCTTGGGCAAGCCGATGTCGTCCATGGCGTTCAGCCACTGAATCACGTTGTCCGTGTGCCGGAAGTGGAGGCCAGTCGCCTGCAACAAACGAGGGAGGGTTAGGCACTGCCGGCACGCATGGCAGAGATGCTAAATAAAAACTCTCTTACAGAGTGTCCTCGTGCGACTCTCTGGGGTCCCCTAAAATTCAGTGTCTGTCCACAGCGTTATGCTCATGTTCCAAACCCCGAAAGCCACACCCACAGCTTCGCCCTCCCACGTAAGAGCGCCCCGGAGTCTCCCTGCACCTAGTGCGCGCGGCAGAGCGTGGCTTCAGCGCTCAGCTATCCTGGGTTCTGTTTCCTGGGTGGCCATCTGCTAGCGGGCAGCTGCCTCGCCCCTGAGTCCCAGGGTCGTCCCACCCGGAACACCTACTTTACATGTTTGTTGCAAAGACTAAATGAGAAAACATACAGAAAGCCCTCAGTGTGGTGTCGGTCAGACGATACAACGTGATACATACTATTAAACATATTGAAATGTCAGGGTTTGCATGCTACAAGTACAAACGGTCCCCTCTAAACCTCCGTGTCTGATGTTTGGCAGGAAGATCTGCCCTCAAGTGGGGCTGAGGCGGGACTCTGGCTGTCATTGTTGCTGCAGTCCCCACTCTTCCTTAGTGTCCAGCTGTTCTGTCCTACCCCCGCCAGACTCTCCACAGAACCGCTCCCGAGCGCTCTGCAGAGTAACCGCTCATTTGAAACTCGATATGGAAGTATTTGCTTTTCGATTAAGAAAAGTTTCTATTTGAGATTTTAATTTGATGTAGGGTCTATACATTCCTTGTTTTCCTTCAGATGTAAACATAAAAATCTCTTTTGATTGATTGTATCTTCATCCTTAGCTCCTTCTGAGTTCTGGCCAAATGCTTGTATCAACCTCTTTAACATCTGCTCCTGGCTGTGCAGTCTCCCGCTGTCCTTTACGGCGGCACCCTTAGCGCCCACCGGAAAGCGCCCCCCACAGAGGCTCCGCGGACAACAGATTTCGGCCCTGGTCAGCCCGACTGAGCAGTCTCCTTCAGGGCCTTGGCCGCGACGGTCGCACCCCGGTACTTATCTCAGTGCTCCGAAACCGGATCGCCTTCCCCTTTTATCTCCAACTCTCCTATCACAGGATCATCTTTTTTCCTAAAATTGCTTTCGATTTGCCAACGAATCTCAGTGCTTGGTTAAAATTAGATTTAAAGTAAGAGTCCCCGGGTCACTTCCGCTACCTTCTAAGAAATAAAAAATGTCATGAAGGGCCATGTCGATGCCCACCATTGTAAGAAATGTGCCCGAAATACCGACGGCTAATGTTCTTTTACTTCCACATCTGGACTTGGAGCTGTTTTCTCCACTCAGCCGGTGGAGAAAATAAACATTTTCTCAATAACTCTTACACACGATAAAGCGTGCTAACCTTCTCTCCTAAGTTGGCTAACTTAAGAGATTTTTCTCTCCTACGTTAAGCAGCCAGGAAGGAAGGGCTCACCTTGTATCTAGTCTGCTCCCGGTCGTAGATCTTCTTCAGGGACACCACTCTTGGAGAGAAGAAGTTCCCCAGCTTGGCAAGGTAGACCCCATTCCGGAGCCCCTCCTCCAGCTCCGTGGTGGGCGGCAGGTCTTCCCCGAGACAGGCTTCCATCCACCTGCACAGAGGGAGAGGGGACTTGAGAAAAGGCGGGAAGGTCTGAAGCGCTTCGTACAAAATTCGAGCTTCCTTTCCACTCTCCTTGGCGAGGCCTAAGATGGCCATACGCAGCAGTCTTTTAAGATCCGGTTTCACACAGATCCCTGTCCTTGCCCAGTCAGATCTCAGAGGCAGGGAACTCTGGAAAATTCCTGAGCGTAAATGCCACCGTCTTCTCTGCCCCACTTTCCGCTCCTGGGCCGCGGAGCCAGCTGGCCCCCCAGGCCCCGACTGCCCCATGAACCTCGGATTCTTTCTCTCAGTCCTTAAGTTACTCCTCAAGAGTTCCTAAGGAAAGCTATTTGTAACTGAGGCCACCATCTCGACTGTTTAGAAATTTTTAAGTTTATTGCTGGAGTTCTCTTCTGGTTTTACAATTCAGACCCCACAACGTGAATTTCTTGGTTCAAGGTTTTACGGTTGTTTGGGGCCAAAATAGTCAATTATCCCAGCTAAAATACTGAAGGTAACTCCAATGGAAGCAATAAAAATGAATTGAGTGTTTTTCAGACGCAAGGAGGTTGGAAAGGGAGAGGAAAAACTGCACGTCCCCCCACGAACACCTCTCACGAGATTTCGGGGAAGCTCAGGATAAAACAAATCACCGAGTTTAGTTGCATGTGTTTTCTACAAACAGAAAGGTAATGTAACTAAAAATCATTTAGGGCAATGGTTTTAAACCACTTTTTGAATCAGCCTCCTTTAAACATCTAAGAAATGCTGTAGATCCTCCCCCAGAAAAATATACATTTACTTAAAATATGTATTTCAAAGATTTCATTCACCTCCCCCCAGATGAAAACCTCTAATTTAAAATTATTCTCCTCAAATTCAACAAGGCTGATGTTAGAGAGACGACGATTGCCCTGTTTTTGTCAAGTTCTCCAGAATGGTCACTCGAGCGCATTTTCTAATCTAGTCTGCTTTTTCTCCTCTTTTTTTTTTCTTTTTCTTCACACTGTACGACCCCCTTCAGTGCTCACAGCCCACAGATAAGGAGGCTGGGCAATGGTTCGAGGCTGCAGTTTCCTCTGGCACGGGTACACTATGAGGGGCCCACAGGGAAGGGCCCACCATAAATCCATTACCATGCTCTAATCTGTTCTGCTTTTAAAGCAGGTAGCGTGCTGTCTGGCACACAGCAGATCCTTAAATACACACTGCCTGGATGTAGGAATGGACCGGAGAATTGGGGGGTTATTCCCTAAACTCAACGATAATAAATGAAATTTTGTCTCCCGACTTTTCCTTCAGGTAGAACTTAAATGCCGGGAGGCAGGGCGGGCAACAAATGCGTTTTCCAGAAGAGACACCGCAGGAACTAAGTTAGAGAGCCATTTGTGACCGTCACAAAACCCTTGCCACACTCCTGGGGGGGCC
>PVKM010050273.1:0-10852 GCA_004027735.1 Carollia perspicillata
GTCACTGTTATAGCTTCCTGACTTGGGGACACATGAGATGCCACACCTCTCCTTTCCCACGCCCTTTCAGTGCCCTCCCTCCACTTACCCTGCCGGACCCAGGACACGAAAGGGGTGGGGTCAGCGGAAGCCACACATTCCATCACCACACTCTGGCCAGATACCACTGTGGTGTTCTCTGGAGCTGCCACAATGACCACGTCCTGCTCCCTGGTGGACACCAGGGACCCTGGAGAGAGGGCAGACCAGCAGACAATCTTACCATTCAGCATCTTCACATGCGCACCTCCCCGGGCGCCCCTGGTGAGGCAGGTGGGGCAGGGAGCAGCCAGCTCCCATCCGACAGACAGGGAAAGCAGCCACATAGTTCTGCAGAGCTGGGACGGGACCCAGAGCTCTTTCCCTTGGAGCCAGAAGAGGAATAACCTGGTCTCCAACACACCACCCCCGCTCTTCCCTGCCAAATCAAGTCCACGCTCCAGGTGGAGGACAGTCAGGGTCATGAGTAGACTTGGAGTCAACAGTCATGGTTTCTAGTTTTAGCACTTATTAGCATCCTCGTCATCCTGCAGTGTGACCTTATACAGGTCCCTTCCCCAAAGGGTCTCGGTTTCCGTGTGAGAGGGAGGGTCTGGGCCCAGGTTTCTGCCGGCTTAGCAGCTCCCTGAGCACTGATTCCTGCCCGGTTCTCCGTGCAACTCGGTGCCCTGGGTCGGCATGGTGAACACCTAGTTTGTCCAGCAGGTGGAGGCAGAGACCCCAGGCGCTGGAGGGAGAGCAAACCAGACTCAAGAGAGAGCCGCTCACTAGCTAGGCCCCCAGGAAGTAGGGTGGAATTGGAGGTTGGGGAGTGGGAGAGGTGCAGAGGGGCAGGGGTGCGGGGAGATGCCCGTGGCAGAGCGAGGCAAGAGAGAGGTCTGTAGTAAGATCCGTGGAGCGTTGCTCGGTGCCAGGCACTTGCTGTTCTCACAGCCCTCCGAAGCTGGACATTTGATAACCAGCTCATGGCCACACAGATGGCGAGTAAAGCAGCCAGGATTCAACTCAGGTCTTTCTGACCCCCAAAGCTCGTGACCTTCCCGCTGCATCACCCTGGGATGGGAGCTTTTCAGAGAAACACCAGACTGCAGGGAGCCAGACTTTCAGGGCACACAGAAGGGTAGGGACCAAGGCTTCAGATGCCTTACCTCCCCATCTCCAGCCCTGGGTGCTCCAACCAACCCAAGGGAACACAGGGTCTCCACGGGAAAGGAGCACTGTGTTGGGAATCCAGCCCCGGGTCTCTTCCTGACTGGCTGGGTGGCCCTGCCTTCTCTGGGCTTCATCACCTCACCTGTCTGAGGGGAGTGATGCCCCACCGCCTATTTGAGGCATAGCTTGGACCTCAGGGGATCCCTCCAAACTCGGGGGCAGCTGACTCCAGAAACACCCTGGTTTCCTCCAGCTGCCAGCCCCCTTACCTCTGCGGGCCACGCTGAGGAGAGCTTCCTGGCTAAAGCGCTGCTGGGCTGAGTTGGTGGCCACGCAGCGGTAGGAGCCTGCGTCACTCTCCTGAACGTCCAGGATCTGGAGAACGCCGTTGGGAAGAGTGATGAGCCTTGGGAAGAGGAAGAGGGCACCTGTGAGGTGGGCAGGAGCTCTGCAGGGAGGGCGACATGCCCACACGGGCCTCCTCGCTCCAGCCTGAAATACCTACAGTGTCTCACTTTCAAGCTTAATTTGTAATTTTAGAAATGCAAATTAGAACTATACCATGTTCATCTATCAGATGGGCAAAGGTCAAAAGGTTTAATAACAGCCCTGGCTGGTGTAGCTCAGTGGATTGAGCGTGGGCCTGTGAACCAAAGGATCGCGGTTCAAATCCCAGTCAGGGCACATGCCTAGGTTGCAGGCCAGTTCCCAGCAGGGGACACACAGGAGGCAACCATACATTGATATTGCTCTCCCTCTCTCCTTCCCTTCCCCTGTAAAGATAAATAAATAAAATCTTAAAAAAAAAAGGTTTAATAACAGCCTATTGGGTGAAGGAATGGGGGGAAGGCTCCCCTGCCTTGTCAGGAGCCATGTCAATCAACGCAGCCTTTCCAGGGCAGGCTGATGACAGCTTAAACTCGCACCTGCTCGTGCACTCAGCAACGCCCCTTTGCGGACTCTAGCCCACAGATATTCTCGTGCATGTACACAAAAACGTGCGTTTAACAATATTCCCTCCAGCATGGTCTTTAATAGCACAAGACTGGAAACAACCGAGTGTCCATCTGTAGGGTGGAGACTAGCTGAATCGGTGTGGGTCTGTTCGTACAATGGAATGCTAGGCAGCCGTTACAAAGGACGCAGCTCCATGTGCGCTGGCATAGGGAGGTCTCCAAAATGTGTGCGGTGCAGAACAGAGTGTGTGTATGGGGGGATATGTGCATGGACACGCTGGCACTGAATGGCCCTGGTGATGGTGGCTGTCTCCAGGGAGAGGCCCTGGGATCCTGGGAGCTGGAAGTAGGAGAGAACTTCTTTTTATTGTAGAGCGAGCCTTCTATGCCTCCTTCCTCCCCTGATAAAGTCCCTTTTACCCACACTACTTCATCTGGCCCTCAAAACAAACCCAAGAAATATAGGGGGTCACAACCTTCGTTATATTGGTGACGACACTAAGGCTCAGAGGCAGCAGGGGATGTTCCCGGGGTCTCACGGCTGGAGCAGAGTTAAAACTTGAATCCAGGTCTTCTGGCACCAAATCCTACATTCCTCCCACCTGCCTGTCTCAGCAGCCCTTCGATGGCTGGGAATGACAAGGGAAGGAAGGTGGTCCCCAGCGAGCCCCAGTCAACATGTACATTACTGAGGAGGAGCAGGATGGGTGAGGATGGTGTTCTCTGCCCTCCTGGTGAGAGGGCTGGAATGCGGCTAGGGAAGGTGAGACCTTGCTTGAGAAACGAAGCAGCCTAGGGCGGGGAAGTGTCCGTGGTGGTGGGCTCCGGCCCAAGTAGGGAACGAGTGGGTCCTCCTGGACCCTTCAGCTGTGATCCCTGCAGGGTCAGTTCGTGGTTGAGAGCTCTCAATTTCTCAAGAGAGCAAACAGTGCTGGCCCCTGGATTAGGCTGGACCAAGGTCAGAGAGGAAATAGAGCAGCTGTGCTCTTGGTGCGGAAATCCCTTAGCTTGTGGGGGAACAGGGTATAATAAAACATAAACACAGGGCAGCAGAACTAGCTCAAGGGCTTTGGGAGAGAATCCTGGTCATGGGTCTGGAAACCTACTGTGGCCCAAAGACTTCACAGAAGAATCCTGCATCAGTCCCTTCCCCGCCCCAAAGGCAAACCCACCTCTACCCCAGCGTCTTATCCTCAGCTCCAACAGCTGCCCAAGCCCATGCTAGCCCCGTGGGGAAGCAGGAACAAGGAGGCAAAGCGTGGTTGGAGGTAGAATTCTGGGCCATGGCTCAGCCTGCGGCCACGGAAAATTTAATGGGAAAGACCAAGTCGGGAAGGACAAGCAGGACTCATCTGGGAAACAAAGCCCCGGGCCCCATCCAGGTCTCTTCCACCTGAGATATTCTGCCTTCAAGATCCCTTGTCCTCCCTCGGTCCAGCTGGCTGACTCTGCCTGCAGGTTCCAGCCAGGAGCAGCCCACACTTCCTAACCCCAAAGGGCCTTGGGATTTACAGGGAAATTGTGCTCCAGGTACCTGAGAGCTAATACCTCCTTTGACAAGTAACATTTCCTTAATTATGTGTGTTGAATGAATGAATGACTGAATACCTTTCCTCGGATGTGCCGCTGCTACAGCTAACAGAAAGAAATAGAACTGCTGTTAATGTTCACCTAAAATCTTTTCTGTTTTGTTAAAATGTGATTTTTTAGCCCAGGCTGGTGTGGCTCAGTGGATTGAGCACCAGCCTGTGAACCAAAGGGTCACCAGTTCGATTCCCAGCCAGGTCCCCAGTGCGGGGCGTGAGAAACACAACCACACAGTGATGTTTCTCTTCCTTTCTTTCTCTCTCCCTTCCCCTCTGTCTAAAAACAAATAAATACAATCTTCGGTTAGCGGGGAAAACAGTCGCAAGACAGTGTTTGTGAAGCAATTCCATTTCTGGAAGATACATAAATGAGATGTTAGGATATACACAAACAAGTCAAGGGTGGTAAAGCTCCCATCAGTGACAGAGGTGTTCATTGACAGCGGGATTACTGGGGACTTTCCCTTGTTGTGTTTTTAAAAGTTTTTTTTTTTCAGTGAGTATTTATTTGTTTGGAAACATAACACTTTTAAAAATATAAATTGAAAACAGCACATGCTCTCGTACACGTTGTTTTGTAGTTGCGGGCGCCGTGGGGAGGGCTGGCGCCGGGAGTGGGGCTGGCACGTGTGAGTTTAGCAGGTGGCATCTCACGCTGCCTCAGGTTCTCGCTTGAGAAGTGGGCGAGATCATTTCTGTCCTGCCTCCTTCGCAGCCCTGCCCCTTTTCATGTCTCAGGAGCTCACATTCGCTAACGGACACAAACACCACCTACGAATCACAAGCTCAAACACATCTGTGCAATGGTGTAAGCTGTACACACATTTAAAAAGACAGGAGGGAATACTCAAAATGGTAACAGTGGTCTGCGTTCAGGTGGTAGGCGATTTTTTTCCTGTTAAGTTAGTATATATTACCATTTGAGCATTTAATTCAAATTTCACTTAGAACAAAACAGCTACTTGTAGAATGAAAAGAAACTTCTATACAAAAGGAAGGACTCGTTCTCTCCAAGCCTGACCTTGAGCCTGCTCCCACTCCCCCAAGAGGCCACTTGGCCCCAGGGATTCAAGAACACAGAAGAAATGACAGCTGCTCTGAATTCCTGGGGGCCAAAGAGCCCCTACCCAAAGCCCTACAGAAACCCCCCCCCCCCCGGGGGAAAGGGACACTAGCTGAAGGTCACGCACTGTCGGCAGACTCGATGGACTTTGGGAGGTGGTGGAGCCAAAGACTGGACGAGGGGGCCCACGGCATTTAAGTCCATCAGGGCCATGTTTTTAAAGTGTGAGCGAGTGGCGATAACAAAGCAATTTCAAAGGGGTCCAGACACACACTTTTTTATTCCGGTGGTTATGTATTTATTTTTATGGCCACCTTCTATTTATGGTAAGTGTTGCTGGTTTTCCATTTTACTGCTGTGAGATAATGTTCCTTTTTAGTATGTGTTAAGTCACAAAAAAGAGAGTTGATTTAAAGAAATGAACTAAGTGAGTGATTGTATAAACGGTTTAGGGATAGCCAAAATTATAAAGGGGGTTTATGAATGCCTGGATTTGGGGGAACATTGCTCTCGTTGATGGCTAAGTCCCATGGAAGAAAAATGATCCCCTATCATTAGAAATTAGTATAAGTACCGGGGAATTGCCTTAGGGTCTAGTCTCCACCATCAGTTTCAAAACTGTGCACACCCCCCGACAGAGTGTGTTTATTAACTGCACATGTGCGCACCCCACGCCAAGGCACATGGTCTCCTTCAAGCCACTGGCCGGGTCTATGAATAGCATATTTGTGCATGTGCTATATCTGGGCACGTGTGAAAGTGCATACCTTGGGCATAATCAAGTTGCTGTTTTAAACATTTCTTTATTCCCCCCACACAATGTGCTGGGACATGTGAACCCGGCTTATTTATAGATGAGGATCACTTTTCAGAGGACCTGGGGGCAAACGCTGCCAGAGCTCAGGAACTGGCAGCTCCAGGCTCCTGGGAGTGGCCTGTGGCTTCGTGGAATGAGGCCTGAACGAGATGAGGGGAGGCAAGGTCTGAATCCGACTGTTTGCTGAAGAACTTTGGGGGAGCAACCTCCCTGCCCTGAGGCCAGTTGGATCACGAGACCTCTAAGCCCCGCTGAAACAGGGACCTCCTCAGACCAGGCAGCTGGCCCACTCCGACCACTGAAGCCCCAAAGGCCGGTGTGCAGTCCGCGCCGGTGCCACGGCACCCAGCTCTCTGAGCACCCGCTGTGTGGCCTGGGCCAAGGCGTCTCTGCCTCTGATCCCCAGTTCCCTCATTTAAACATCTGGATAATATCTGCCATAGGCATAGGTACAGACCTGGAAGGATGTTTATTCTACGTTAAGTGGAAAAAAAGTAGAAGTTGAAATAGAATCCCATTTCTGTTTTGAAAATAAGGCGACTGAACAACAACAACAAAAACCAGTGTGCACAATCCAACCCAAGTTTTCAAAGGGCATTTCTGTGAATGTGCAGGGCAGAAGTCCAGCGGACAGACACCGAAACTAACAGCGGTTTTCTGTGGGTGACAGGTGGACGAGTAATTCTCGTTCTTTTCTATTCATATAATTTGAAAGATGCATTTCTAGGAGTATACACTGAAAGAGGACCATGTGAAAAATAAGAACACCTACCTTGAAGGATGGTGGGAATGATTAAGTGAGAAGACAGTCTCACTAAGTGGCACCAGTTGTGACTTTGAACACAGGGAGATTCCCCTCTCTCTCCCGTTCCCTCCGGGGGCTGCCGGCAGTAGGCTCTCACTTGGGTCTTGCCCAGCAACTCCCAGGAAGCACCCACCCAAGAGCAGCGAGAGGCCCCGCATTTAGAAGGCATTGACCTTAAAGTTCAGTATGCCCATGGCCCACTCCCTAGAATGCTCATTCAGGGACTGCTGCAAGAGGGGGCCTGGGGAGACGGGCCCAGGGAGTGTGTGGTTAGACAAAGTGAATGGGTTTCAGCACAGGGCTCCTCTGAGCCCTGTCAGCTCCAAGAGGGAGACTGACAGGCAGTTTCCTGACCTTGACTACAGAACTTTTTTTTTTCAAAGAGCCTCTTTAGGGACTAATTTTTACAAAGAATCGACTTTGGGAAACCATGATTTAACCCAATCCATTCACTTTTTTCCCTTTAACTTTACAGATGGGGGAATGAAGCTCAGTGAGAAGTGACGTGCTGAGGACCAATGGGGCTAACTGCTCACCCAAGTCGACGGAGTCTCGACCTCTCGCCCTTCTTCCCCCTTCCCAACTGTTACAGAGATGTGTCCTGTGGCTTCTCTACCTAGGAGTTTCTCCTACACTTCCACCCCAACCTAGACATGGGCAAAAGTCACAGAAGCTAGGACAACTCAACACACTCGAGACAGGTCAGTCCCGGTGCAGGGAGAACTGCACACCAGTGCTCTGAGCCTAAGGAACCCTGCCTCCGCCAGGAGAGAGCGGGGTGGTCGGTGCAGCTGGAGAGGTGCAGGGGCAGGACCGCGGGGTGGCTGGGAAAGGCCCGCAGGGCCACATTTCCAAAGACATAAGAAAGCAGGGAGGGAGAACCGAGTCACAAGATCAACTCAGGGACTACCAATGTGAACGAGCCTCGTGCTCGCTGGCCACGCTCGGGTCCATCTGGGCCTGCCTGGGAGGCCACGAGAGGGTCTAGCCTCTGCTTCTTTTCCACCTGAGAAACTCTGCCCTGGCGTGGCTCCGGACTTTAGGGGGAGGGAGGAGGGTGAAACAGGAAGGACCTCCACAACCCATCCATCAGAGGCTGCACCCTACAGGACGGACTAGAGAGAGGAAGAGAGGTAGAAGCTTCAGAAGAACCTTGTAAGGAGGATACCTTTCCAGCGGCCTTGGGACCCTGAACAAACAACGAACATTTGCCAGTGACTCACGGTGTGGCCTTGGGTAAGCCATAGAGCCTCCCTGGCCCTCAGTCTCCCCTGTAAAGTGAGTGGCAGGACCGGAGAAGCTCCCAAGGACTCTATCACTACTTTCTACCCCAGCTCCACAGCTTCGGAGGCAGCTCTCCTCCCAGGGAGCAAAGACTTCTCGCCCAACTTCTCTTTGGGGCCAGAAATGAGCTGAGAGTCAGGCAACGTTTGGCTCCTGAGTCAGTGTGAGCAAATGGAGCTACCCTGACCCTACAAATCCCTGTGCCCTCCCCGGCCTGCCCACAGGCACCCACTCTCTGCACCCCTGCCGGGCACTCACCGGGGCTCCTCAGGCACTGTCACCTGGTCCTTCTCCCAAGTAATGATAGGTGCTGGCAGCCCTTCGATGTGGCACTCAAATCGAGCTGTCCCGTTCTCCTCCACTGTCTGAGACTCCGGGTGCAGAGAGAAGCCTGTGAGGGCTGAGGATGAGGACAGGGACACACAGGCAGGAGGGTGAGAACAGGGACACACAGGCAGGGACAGGAGAGGCACAGGGGGAGGGAGGCCACCGAGAGCACAGACCGTGAAACACCCACAGAGAAACACGAGCAGAGCAAATCCAGACCAACAGAGGGACAGTTGGAGAGAGGCCATCAGGGGAAAGAGGTGGTCATAACTGGCCACATGCTGTGAATTCCAAAGTCCCCAGACTTAATGTCAGCATCACTGTCAGACTAGAGTAAGATGCACATTTCCTTTGGCCCGAAAATGATCTCTTGGTGATCTGTGCCTCCTGAGAGCCCCCACAAAAGGTGGGCTGGCCAATGGGGCCTGACTCCACACACTCCACCTGCTGTAGGGTGGGGCGCTCCCTGGGGAGGCACCTCCGTGCCCCTGACACTCTTACAATCCTCTCTGGCAGGCTTCCTGGAGGCGCGCCCAACATTAGACTCTCGAACTCCATGGGAAGGAAAAGGAGAAAGAACAGATGGGTGGAGAAATGGGACTAATGAACAGTGAGGCAGACACACCAGGGAGGGACTCACGAAGCAGGACAGGAGGCAGGGACAGGGGGCCTGGGCTCAAGAAACGGGCCTTTGTGCAGGTAACTAATCAGCATCCCACATCCCACACACGGGCTTCCCGGGTCTTAGCCCAGACCCCAGATACAAGCACTTACTGGCGAGCTTGACCACAGCAGGCTGGCTGGCCACTACTCCGAGGGGCCCGTGGGCCAGGCAGGAATAGCTGCCCTCAATGACATCTGAGGCCCCAGGGGCTGCCTCCTCACTGCCATTGGGTGCTAGTGGCTGGGACAGCCACAGGGAGCCATTGGGTAGCAGGCGCAGGTGGTTGTGCTCCAACAGGGCATCTCCATCTTTGCTCCAAGTGACGCTGGCGGGGGGTCCGGCAGCAGCGGTCCCCAGACTGCAGTCCAGCACCACCACCTGCGCTGGGGCCAGAATCACCTGCACTGGCCCCGTTCCGCAGCTCAGCTCCACGGTTGTCTCCTGGGGCAACGGCAGCTCCCCTGCACAGAGGAGGGCACCAGGGCCATCAGTGTGTGTCCTCCCAGCTGCACGGTCCCCAGCTCCTGATTGACCCACCTCCCGGCTCGGGCAAATCCTGGCGAGAGCCTCCGAGAAAGACCTGATTCTGGATGCTGGCTCTGTCCCTCGCTGACAATGGTTTTGGGCAAACCACCGCACTTCCCCATGCCCACCTTCCCCAGCCGCCTGATGTCCCTACCCACTAAAACACCCAGTTCTTAGCAACGTTACTCATAACAGGCAATAAGTGGAAATGACCCAAATGCCCGTCACCTGATGAATGGATAAATACATTACTCAGCCATCGAAAGGCATACAGTACTGGTACATGTTGCAACGTGGATGAAGCTCGAAAACTGTATGGCGAGTGTAAGAAGCCAGTCACAAAATGCCATATGTCATATGATCTCATTTCTATGAAATGTCCAGAACAGGCAAATCACAGAGACAGAAAGTAGATGAACGGCTGCCGGGGACCGGGGAGAGGGAAGAGGAGGGATGACGGTTAAGGGACACGAGGTCTCCTTGTGGGACGACGAGAATCTTCTAGAATTGGATAGTCGTGAGGCTGCACAACCTTGTGAACATCCTACACCGCTGACCTGTACTCTTTAAATGGTGAGTGTTGTGGTATGTGAATTGTATCTCAACAGAAAGACACAGTCATGGCTTCCTGCTGGGGCTGCTGTGAGCACCGAGTGAGAGGAGGTGCGGAAAGGAGCCCAGCCCAGGGCCTGACCTGGCACGGGACCCGCGCTCAGCGGCGTCACCCCCTCCCCTAGCACCTCACAGATCATCTGGACCACTTCTGCCCCAGGGGCTGGAGGAGCGAGGCACTCCTCCCTGCAGCTGATTTCCCCAAGGCCACCAGCAGGCCGGAGCCAGCGCCCAGCCTCCTGCCAAAGCCAGGGATCTGTTCTCTCCAGAGGCCCCGGAGAGCCTGCAGCTCCCGCCCTGCCCTTGGCACAAAGTGGAGAGGAGAGGAACAGCGGAGGAAGGAAATGGCATCCCACGGTCAAAACTAAAACGCACAGAGGCCAATATATGGATATATAAAAAAAATGCTACATACAATATAGTATGCATTACATACGTAACATGTGTACTATATACGATATGTACTATACATACATAGTTCTACATGTACTATAGAACTATACAATATGTACTATATGTACACACAATATGTACACATTGTACATGTGTACTATATGCATTATACAATATAGTATGTATTAGTATAGTATGTAGTATACGATACTACATTATATATTATATCTGTGCTATACATGCCGTATACTATACACATTATATACATTATATACACTATATGCTTATACTATATAATGTAGCACATATTACTACATTATAAGATACTGTTATAATAATATACTATTATAATGTAATAATACACTATTATTATACTGTCACACTATACAATACACCACAATACCACTATTGTATAATATATAACATTACATATATAATATGGTATATCACATGTATAACATAAGTAATATGCACTATATCACACATATGGTATATAATTATTACGAATATATTATATATCCATATGTAATACATGATATAAATATATATTATTATAAATATGTAGTATGTATATATTTAAAGATTTTATTTAGTTAGTTTTAGAGAGCAGGGAAGGGAGGAAGAGAAAC
>PVKM010050274.1:0-10775 GCA_004027735.1 Carollia perspicillata
GTCTTCCTTTGGTAAGTTCCTTGGTGATGTCTTCACTTGAGACAATGGCGGGTACTTGAGATGAACTGGCAGTGCAGGCTGGCACTGTTGAGGAGTCCTCCATGCCTCCTTGTGGCCCAGGATCAGTCATGGCTGCCCACCTTTGGCCACTCGCTTTGCCCCGGTTATTCCGGTCTCTCTCGGCCCAGACGACTGCCTGTTCCAGACTCTAAGGGGCTGGCAGCCCTGCCTGGCTGTCTTCATTCATGTACACTCGATTGCTGGGAGCCAGGGTTGGAAAGGGAGCCTGCCCCAGTGGGCAGACACGTGTCCCTCCTCCCTCGGGGACCTTCTCTAGGGGCCTGGCTTGCCGCACAGTGGGTCTTCTCTCAGGCTGGTTTCTGGGCTGGAGGCGAGATGTGCTGTGAGGTGAGCTCATGCTCTTGTTTGCAAACGTTCCTCTGCCCACTGTTTCAGTTCTACTCTGACAACCAAGGAGGCTAAAATTAGTTCCGGGGAAGGAAAAGGAAGGCCGGTTGGAAACCCAAGCCCTTGGCTGGAGGATGGAGGAGGCTGCTTCCCGGGTTTTGTGGCCGAGCGTTTCAGAAGGTGTGACCAGACCAGCTGTTGTCTGTCCGTCTAAGGAGAGGGAGAGGCCCCTGTTTGCCTCCTAGACCTGAACCAATGGAAGCAGGAGGCTGACTTGGAAGCTGACTCTCTTGAGTGTCGATGCTAGGGCGATTTTTCCTTCTGGCTTGTATAGCGGTGCACAGTGTTTTCAGGAATGCGGACAATGCCTTTTTATGTCCAAGTGTCATTGACACCCACCCCCCCACCCATTAATTTGAAAACATGAGTGAGTTCTCAGAGCCCTGGACTAGTAGCCATGGGTTAGGAAACCTTTACGTTATATGCTTTTTGGGAATCTTCTTCTCACCCAAGTTTTGACATTCCCTGCAGGTGTTTACAAACCAGGCAGACCAGGGCCCCCCTGCTTGGAACTGCTGGCTTGGGTGGGGTGTGAGTTAGAAGGGAGCCCTGTGGCTCAGATCTCATAAGGAGATCCAGGGGATCAGGGTTCGTCTGCTCCGGGGCTTAGAAAAGACAGCAGCAGGGAAGTTAGATGGATTCTGGTTTTCTTTCACACCGAGCTCGGGTCTTCCTTTGACCCCTCCTCCTGAGAGCGGGCCCAGGGGGCCCCCTGGGGGGAGACGGCGAACCAGAGCAATGAGGCCCTGTCTTCCCTGCCGAGAAAACTGCGCCCAAACCTGGGTCTCCTGGTAGCTACCCTGGGGTGTAGGCTGGAGGAGTAGAGGTCACTTTTGGCCCTAACTTCTTCCCACTTTAAGTGTTACTAATTTTTGTTCTCCAAATAATACATGTATATTTAATTGCAAGAATTTAGATGTTACAGATAAAACTCGGGCCTCCCCTGTCCACCACCCGAGTCCCCCTTCAGAAGTGAGCTGCCTCAGGTTGGCGTATATCCTTCTGGTCATCTTAGTTGTGCGCCGACCGAAGTACTTAGAGAAATGGAGGGTTTTTAAAAAACCTGAAATGCTATTGCCCTTTGAAAACGTTTAATTTAAATATAAAATGCGTCTGTAAGTGTAATTATCATAAGGGACAGCTGTATGAATTTTTCACAAACTGAACACATCCGTGGAGTTAGTATCCGGGTCAAGAGTCAGAGATTTACCAGCCTCTCCCCGACCAAGCCCTCTCTGGCTGCATTCCGCTCTCCACCCCTCACCCCTGCCATCCTGACTTCCGACAGCATACGTTAGTTCCACCTGCTTTGTGCTTTTGTGGACGGGATCTTACAGAATGAACTGTTCTGTGTTCATCTTTTGCTCACCGTCGTCGTGACTTGCATCTTCATGTCACAGCTTTTTAAACTCAGATACTTTTTGGTAGTCTTTCTCTTATGTATGGATTTACCTCAGTCATTTTAAGAGCTGTGTAAAATTTCAAAGTTTGGGTATATGGACTACATTTTGTCTATTACTGGTGCACTTTCTGAATGCATACAATTTATATGCATTGCTTCTCGAGGATCGAAGACAAGAATTTCTGTATTGTAGGACATGTAGATAGAAAATTTTAATAGATACTGAGCAATAGCTATACTTTTTTTTGTTTGTTTGTTTGGTTGTTTCCTCAGGTGATGGCAATGGGGGCAGAGCTGGGTGAGTTGGCAGGTGGTCCTCTGCAATAAGTAACCTGTGAGCATCTCCCCACCCCCCAGCCCCCAGAAGCTCTAGATCACAGAGGTTGGACACAGCCCACTTCATGGAGGGCACCCAGAGGGTGCTCATCACTTCCACTGGCTAGTGTCCGAGGAGAGCCAGAGAGGCTGCTTCCCATGCCTGAGTCTCCTGGTTCCCGGGGTGCCAGAGTCCGGGGAGGGAGGCCATGGGAGGTGGGTAGCAGCATGGCAGTGGACTAGCCGGGCTGTGCCGGTCTGGTTTGGGACCGTGCACTTGTGTGCACCTCTGTGTGCTGGCTTGCCGTGCTCCATGCTGCTCCCCTCCTCCAGAGAGACCGAGCCGCTCGCTGAGACTGCCGAGGAGCTGTGGGCAATGGCGTTGGTGGTGACCCCAGTGCAGGTCCCGATTTTCCATGCGGCGGTAATGGTGGTAGAGGGTGTGGGAGAAACCTGGAGAAGAATTATTCTGGAGTCTGGTGAGAAGTTTCTCGTGACAGAAGCGGCCCTGGTGAGCATCATTTCCCGGCCGAGAGTATCTGCCTTGCCCCCTTGCACAGCCTTCTGCCACAGTTGCCTCAAGAAGCAGAGAAGACCATTTGAGGCGACTAGTTCTCCAGAGCCCTGTGTTTCCAGTCTCCTTCTTCAGCATGGTGTCTACTTAAAAAAAAAAGATTTTACATGTTTATTTTTAGAGAGAGGGGAAGGGAGGGAGAAAGAGAGGGAGAGAGATAACATTGAAGTGCAAGAGAAACATCAGTTGGTTACCTCCTGCACACCCCCAGCCTGGGACCTGACCCGCAACCCAGCCATGTGTGGCAATCGAACTGGCGACCCACTGAGCCACACCAGTCAGGGCATGGTGTCTACTTTTTCACTACTGTTTTACTGGGATTCCTTGTGTAAGCCCACTTGTCAGGCCCTGCTTGTGGATTTCACTGACACTGGGCTAGTGGTGCCTTTTCTAGTGCAAGTGGTGGTGCATCAGCTCTCCCACATTGCACAGGGGATGTGCACTGTGTACCAGTCTGTCAGGACTGCCATAGCAGACTGCCACCGGCTGGTGGCTCAAAGAGCAAATTGACTTTCTTGCAGTTCTGGAGGCTGGAAGTCCAAGCCCAAGGTGTTGGCAGGGCTGCTTTCCCATGAGGCCTTTCTCCGTGGCTTGCAGATGGCCGCCTTCCTGCTGTGTCCTCACATGGCCTTTCCTCTGTGTACATACACTCCTTCCTCTTACGAGGACACCAGTTTTCTTGTATTGCAGCCCCACCCTTATGACCTCATTGGATCTTAATTAACTCTAAAGGCCCTATCTCCCGGTACATTACCTTGGAGGTTAGGGCTTCAGTCCGTGAATTTGGGGGGTGGGCTGCGCACTTTATTCCATTGTAGCCTGAAACAGTAAAGTTGGTTGAAAGTGGATGCTGTCTTCTTGAGTTGCAATTTGGAATGGAAGTTACTTTTTTCATGACTCTGCTCTGGGATCTGTGTTCTTAACACTTTCCACGGGCAATCTTATCTGCACTGGTGATCTCAGTTTCCATGTGTGTAAGATGTGTATCCTCTTTGGGTATAGTATGATCCTGGAAATAGATCTAAAAGCTGGGTAAAAAGTAGGTATGGAGACTTCCTCTTCTGATAATCAGGAACAACTCTCTGAAGATACCTGGAGAAGCTGGACACATTAAGAAAACCTCTCTGGTTGAAAATACTGCATGGCTAAGAAGCTAGTGAAGACCTAGTAGGCCAGGATCTGTGTGAGAACAGAGTCCCTCGGTGGTGACTTTGACATTTGAGTCTGTGTTCAGTCCTTTCATATGGGCGACTGACAGGCTGAGAATTGCATTCAGTAGCCTCGTAGGGCCAGGAAGACAAGAATTTGAGTTACAGACAGAGGGTATAGTGAACCCCCTTTCTGAGTTGGGACCCCCAAAGACATAGGGGTGATGGGGAGCCAAAAGAAGACAATCTCTAAAGTTAGGTTAAGATGTTATGGGATTCGTGGTACCCTTAGCTGCTTGCCAGAAGCACACGTGGCATCATTCAAGGAATATAACATCATTTTAGGCCTCAGGTTCTTTCTGCAAACAATTTTGCACATATAATGCCTGGCTAATCATTTAAAATAGGGAGCTAGTAGAAACATCACAATTGAAGCAGACCTGGATGAGCTCCAAATTGGAGTTACCATATACATATTGAATAATAGCGGTACTCAATATGGTCAAGGGAATGAAAGTGGGAATTTCAACAGAGAGCTAGAAAAATATACAAGTATATCAAACAAATGAAAAATCTGTTATGGAACTGACCTGTAGACTACCAGAAAATATGAAGGCAATGAATGGTTTTATCAGGAGACTGGGTACAACTGAAGAGAGAATTAGTGAACTGGAAGATGGATCAGAACATAGTATATGGACTGAACTGTGGAGAGAGGAAAAGGTGGATGATATGCCCTGGCTGGTGTGGCTCAGTGGATTGTGCACTGGCCTGTGAACTGAAAGGTCGTTGGTTCAATTCCCAGTCAGGGCACACGTCTGGGTTGCAGGCCAGGTCCCCAGTTAGAGGCGTGTGAGAGACAGGTGCTTGACGTATCTCTCACACACCGATATTTCTCTCCTTTTCTTTCTCCCTTCCTTCCCCTCTCTCTAAAAAGTAAATAAATCTTTTTTTTAAAAGATGGATATTATAGAAGAGAGGAAGAGAGACGCACAGAGAATGAAGTGAGAAGGTCCAAGATCCGTGTAGTCGGAACCACAGAAGTAAAGAACAGAGAATGAGGCAGAAGAGACAAGAGCTGAAAACTTGGTAAAACCAATGAAAGACATTAAGCTACAGATTTAGGAAGCCCTGTGAACATAGATAAGTAAAAAATTCATACCTATTCTTATCACAGCCAAACTTCTGAAAACTGAACACAAAAAATCTTAAAAAGCAGCCAGAGAATGAAAGAGCAACGTATTGACAGCCGACTTCTCAAAAATGCCAGAAGCCAGAAGACAGTGGAATGATAGCTCTCAGTGCTCAAAGAAATAATTGTCAACCTAAAATTCCACTTCAAGTAAAACTGTCCTTAAAAAAAATGAAAGTTTTGCCCTGGCTGGTGTGGTTCAGCGGATTGAGCGCCAGATTGTGAACAAAAGGGTTGGTGGTTCGATTCCCAGTCAGGGTACATGCCTGCGTTGTAGGCCAGGTCCCCAGTGTGGGTGTTTGAGAGACAGCCACACATGGGTGTTTAAAAAAAAATGAAGGTTTCAACTAAAGAGTATGTTCTTCAGGCAGAAGTAAAATGATCTAGATGGAAGGTCAGCCATGCAGAAAGGAATGAAGAACAATTGAAAGTGATAAATATTCAGACAATTATTTTAGGAGAGAAATGCATTACTAAGTTTGATATATACTAAGTTTGATTTATATATATATAAATAAAGATAACATTGCTATATGTAGGTGCAGTGAAAATGAAATTTATTTTTTAAAATATATTTTATTATGCTATTACATTTGTCCCATTTTTTTCTCCCCTCTACCTGTACCCCACTTCCCACCAGCATTCTGTGTTAGTTCATGCCCATGGGTTGTGCATGTAAATTCTTTGGCTTCTACATTTCCTATACTACTCTTAACTCTCCACCTGTCAATTTTGTACCTACCATTTATGCTTCTTATTCTGTGTACCTTTCCTCCCATTCTCCCCTCTCGCCCTCCCTGCTGATAACCCTCCCTGTGATCTCCATTTCTGTGATTCTGTTCCTGTTCTAGTTGTTTGCTTAGTTTGTTTTTGTTTTTCTTTTAGGTTCGGTTGTTGATAGTTGTGAGTTTGTTGTCATTTTACTGTTCATATTTTTCATTATCTTTTTCTTAGATAAGTCCCTTTAACATCTCATATAATAGGGGCTTGGTGGTGATGAACTCGTTTAACTTGACCTTCTCTGGGAAGCACTTTATCTGACATTCCATTCTAAATGAAAGCTTTGCTGGATAGAATAATCTTGGACATAGGTCTTTGCCTTTCCTGACTTTGAATACTTCTTTCCAGCATCTTCTTTCTTGTAAGGTCTCTTTTGAGAAATCAGCTGACAGTCTTATGGGAAGTCCTTTTCTCTTGTTGCTTCTAAGATTCTCTCTTTATCTTTAATCTTGGGTACTGTAATTATGATGTGCCTTGGTATGTGCTTCCTTGGGTCCAACTTTTTTGGGACACTCTGAGCTTCCTGGACTTCTGGAAGTCTATTTCCTTTGTTAGATTAGAGAATCTCTCATTCATTATTTTTTCAAATAAGTTTTCAGTTTCTTGCTGTTTCTCTTCTCCTTCTGGCACCCCTATAATTCAGATGTTGGAACATTTAAAGATGTCCTGGAGGTTCCTAAGCCTCTCCTCATTTTTTTGAATTCTTGTTTCTTCATTCTGTTTTGGTTGAATGTTTATTTCTTCCTTCTGGTCCAAATTGTTGATTTGGGTCCCAGTTTCCTTCCCATCACGTTTGGTTCCCTTTATTTCACTTTTCATAGCCTTCACTTCTTCCTCTATTTTGCAGCCATACTCAACCAGTTCTCTGAGCATCCTGATTACTAGTGTTTTGAACTCTGCATTTGATAGGTTGGCTATCTCTTCATCACTTAGTTATATTTTTGGAGCTTTGATCTATTCTTTCATTTGGGCCATATTTCTTTATCTTGGTGTACCTGTTATGTTGTAAGGGGCAGAGCCTTAGGTATTCACCAGGGTGGGGCAACCCATTTTGCTGTGTTGTGGTGCTATATGTGGGGGGGGGGTCAGAGAGGGAACAGTGCCTCTTGCTTGGCTCTCCACTGGCTTTCAGTCACTTCTTCTGCTACCCGCAAGCAAATGGAGCCCTTCTGGTGCTGATTCCCAGGTGGGTGGGTTTGTATATGTTCTAGGGTCTCTCCAACAAATTCTCTTGTGAGGCTGGGAGTTTCTCCAGCTGCCGCAACCCCCACAGAGTTTTATAGTCGGAGGTTTTGAGTCTTTATTTCCCTGCGCTGGAACCCTGGGTTGCATGGTCTGTCTCATTCCCCAGTTGTTCCTCCTAGTTTATCTGCACACAAATGTGAGACTGCGGGTCCGCTAGCTGCCGCCTCACCCACCCTGGTCCTCCAGCTGCTGCCTTGCCATGTGTCCTCTCCACCTTGGCTGCCCATCTCTGCCCCTCCTACCAATGTGGCTGAGTGTTTCTTCAACTCCTTGATTGTCGGACTTCCATACAGTTTGAGTTTCTGGCAGTTCTGGTCATTTTTTGTTTTTGAATTTGTTGTTGTCCTTTTGGTTGTGCGAGGAGGCAAAGTGTACTTACCTATGCGTCTCTCTTGGTCAGAAGTCATGAAATTTAAGCCCTGGCTGGTGTAGCTCAGTGGACTGGGCACGGGCCTGTGAAGCAAGGGGTTGCTGGTTCGATTCCCAGTCAGGGCACATGCCTGGGTTGCAGGCCAAGTCCCCCAGTGGGGGCCACATGAGAGGCAGCCACACATTGATGTTTCTCTCCCACTCTTTCTCCTTCCCTTCCCCTCTCTCTAAAAAAAAATAAATAAATAAAAATATTTTTAAAAAAAGTCATGAAATTTAATTGTTCTTAAAAAATTCTTACATTGTTCATAAAGAGAGTATAACTCCCAATAATGTTAGATTTTGATAAGTAAGAAGGCATGCCATAATTTCTAGGGTATCCACTAAAGGTCAGAAAGATTATAATTTTCAAGCTAATGAAGGAGACAAATGGAATAATAAAGAGTTTTAAGATTGAGAAAAAAGCAATAAAAGAGATAAGGGAACAAAGAGTGGGAGTGATAAATAGAACTAATGTTCGTAATGAACATAAGATACAAGAATTATGAAAACGTTCACTAGTAGAATCCAGCAATATGCAAAATAATAACATGTCATGATCAAGTGTTTTTTTTAATCCTCACCTGAGGACATTTTTTTCATTGCTTTTTAGAGAGAGAGGGGAAGGGAGAGAGAAGCATCGATGCGCGTGAGAAGCATCTGTCGGTTGCCTTCTGAACGCCTGTACCAGGGGTTGTACGTGTCTGGACTGGGCACTGGACCTGCAACCTAGGCGTGTGCCCTGACCCGGAATTGAACCTGCAGCCCTTCGGTTACAGGATGGCGCTTCAACCAACTGAGGCACACAGGTCAGGGCATGCCCAAGTATTTTTATCCCAGAAATGCATAGTTGATAAAAAAAATTTTGAAAATTGAATCCATCGTCTTAACAGAGTTAAGAAAAACTATAGGATGCTCTCAGTAGATGCAGAAAAAGCCTTTTGGGTTTAATCTTTAGTTAACCCTCAGAGTAAAACAAGTGGGAAGTGCAAGGGACCAAGAGGAGCCCAGACTGTCTGGAAGAAGAAAAACAAGGGCTGTGCCTAGTTGTTGTCAGGATTCAGTGTGAAGCTATTGTAATTCAAATGGTGAGCTTTTGGGGCAAGATAGGTGAACAGACAATGAGAAGAGAATTGTATTCTAGCCCCCACTGCTGGCTGCTGGAAGTTCAAAGCCATTCCGATTCCTAACCCTTTATAGGTGACATTTCTCTCATGCTAGACGTTTGCTGTAGGATCTTCTCTTGTCGATGCTGCTGTGAAAGTTCGCGGCGGTGGTGTGCCTGTGTCATCACTGGCCTGTGCCATCACTGGGGGGCCTGTGCCATCACTGGGCTGGCCTTGGGTTCCTTCCCTTTTGCTTGCTCACTTTGGAGCTCCTGTTATTTAGGTGTTGGACTCCAGGACTAGGCCTCCAAGTTCCTTGTCTTTTTTCTCTTATTTTCTATATCTGTGTGTGTGCTTTAGATTTTGTAAGATTTCTTCAACATTATCTTCTAATTCTTCTGACTTTCATTTCTGCAGTCATATGTGTGTATTTCTAATTCCCGAGAGCACTTTTGTTTTCTAGTCTTTCACAATGCCACCCTATTTTTTTCATGGGTGCATTTCCATTTATTTCTCTGAGGATATTGATACAATTTTTGAAGCTGTCAACCTGCATAATCTCTGTCGTGTGTCCCCCTCCGCTTGTCTTAATCTGTCTTTCACGGAGTGGCTTCCCTGGAACTGTTCGTATTTAATGATAGATCCAAATACTGATTGAAAGTTCTGAGCTTGTGAGAGTGGCACTTGCTAGGATGATCTGACTGGGTTGTTTCTGAAGCTAGTCTGAGAGCCTCCTGAGAAGTGTCTTCTGTTTCTGTTGGGGGCAGGGCAGATAATAGGCCTAGCTGCCAACCTCCTGGAAGCCACAGGGAGAGGAGAACTAGGGGGTTTCCGCATTTGGTACGTTATTTTGTATCTTATTTCTATGTGGTACCTGTACTGTCACATTTGCCTGCCCCTCCCTGTCCAGAGCCTCTCTGTTTCATCATCATCTTTTTTTTTAGAGATTTAAAAAAAAAAATCTTATCTTTAGAGGGGAAGGGATGGAGAGAGGGAGAGAAACATCAATGTATGGTTGCCTCTCGTGCATCCCCCACTGGGAACTGGCCTGCAACCCAGGCATGTGTCCTGACTGGGAATCAAACCATGATCTTTTGGTTCACAGACCCACACGCAATCCACTGAGCTACACCAGCCAGGGCTGTTTCATCTTCTTTAGAAGATAGCCTTTGCTGTTGCCAGGAAGCTCAGTTGGTTCGAGTGTTGTCCTGATACACCAAGTTTTGGGTTCACCCCCTGGTCAGGGCACATAGAAAAAGCAGCCAGTGGCCCTGGCTGGTGTGGCTCAGTGGATTGAGTGCTGGCCTGCTGACTGAGGGGTCGCCGGATCAATTCCCAGTCAGGGTACAAGCCTGGGTTGTGGGCCAGGTCCCCAGCTGGGAGCTTATGAGAGACAACCTGGATGTTTCTTTCACATGTTGAAGTTTTTGTCCCTCTTTTTTTCTCTCCTTTCCCCTCTAAAAATAAATAAATAAAATCTTTAAAAAAAGAAAAAGCAAAAGCAACCAATGAATGCATAAATAAGTAGAACAACAAATTGATGTTTTTCTCTCTTTGCCTGGCTCTCTCTCTCTCTCTACGCCCCCCCCCATTCCTCTCTCTCTCTAAAAATCAATAAGTAAAATTAAAAACAAAACCAACATAACCTTCTACTCTCTGCTGGGCTGGGGGAGAGGCGTCCCCCAGTCCTGATGAGTGTTACAGTGGATTCGAGTGAGGGGCTGGCTGCTCCTTCCTGTCAACCTTCCGCGCTTGGACTTACCTGTGCCCCACTCTTCCGAAACACCTGGTGCCACAAACTCCTAGTTTCGGGGGGTTCTGCGGTGGGATCGTATTTCTTCTTGGCTTCCTCCACAGCCAGCTTAGGAGTCTGTGGTCAGCGACCACTTGGTATCTGCTTTCCAGCTTCAGAGTTCATTTTTCCCATTGTCATGCTTTGGGGTTTATACCTTAAAAAAATACGTAGAGTTCCTACAACTCAGAGGAAAAGTAGCCCAGCCGAACATGGGGAAGACGCTAACACACAGCTGTCAGGAGAGGCTTAAGCCACACACACGAAGATGAGCAGTCCCACAGGCAGTCAGGAAATGGGGATCGAAACCCGCTTCACACTGACCGGGCCTGCAAACACCCGGGC
>PVKM010050275.1:0-10746 GCA_004027735.1 Carollia perspicillata
GTAGCGCTGCTCATGATTCAGAGGTTTGGAATCGGCATGCTCAGAGGAGCCTCATTTCCAGCCTACTTACGGTTTTCCTGCAATAAAATATCAGTGGGAATGGAAACACCCTGGGTTGGCAAGCCCACGTGGACAATGTTGAGACTCGTGGGAGAGGATTTTATATTCTCTGCTTCTTGGGAAACAGGATTGGTGGGATATGATTTTACTAAGTATCTTTGTGTAATTTAAGACCAACCAACCCTGTTCCTGTCTCCTGGATCCCATTCTTTCTCTGGCTCCAACACCTCCCCTGGGGATTACTCCTGTCCCCTTCATCTGTCATGTCGCCTTCGTTACTGATTCCTTCCTAAACATTCATGCCTGCACTCTCCATCCACTCCTCCAACTGTGACCTTGGAGAGCCTCTGTGCAGCGAGCCCTCCTCCAGGCAGTAGCAGTACAATGGGTCATAAACCGTCATCTTGTTTATACAAGTCTTAGGAGGAGACAGACAATGAAGAAAAATGTACAGATTACAATTAATGCCCTGGAGGAAAAACCAGAACAAAACAGAACCGGCACTGTGGTGTGTCATTCCTCCTCCAAGTGGACACCGTTGACCATTCTCTTCCGAACTCACCTCTCATGGCTTTTGTGGCAACATACTCTTTCTGGTTTCTCCTGTTCCTCAATCTCAACATAAGGACAGACTCGAGTTCTCTTGTCCATCCCTTGATGACTGTGTGTCACTTCTCTCCTTACACCTTCTCCAGTCTACCATTTTGCAGCAGCGTCCACTGCCACCTCCCAAAACTTTGCCCCAGTCTGGACCTCTTGACTGCCTCTGTGTCTCTTGTATGTCCCAAACCTGCCCCGATCAAGCATCCAAAGGGAATTTGTGCTCCAAACCTGCTGTTCCGCAGCAGCCACACCGCCGTCCGCTGGAGTGCCCAAGACAGGAACTTCGCAGTCATCTCCCTATCCCAGTGTTGGGAGGGAACTGAGGCCTGTGACCCTGCCCCTTTCCTTAGACTCTGTTTTCTGATGTCCATTCCCGCTGCCACTGCTACTATGCAGTTCCTGAATTTCTGCAATAATCTCCTCACTGGGTTTTCTGCTTCCAGTCTTGCACCTTTTCCATCCATTCTCCTTGCCAAGTCATCTTTTCAGTAGGCCTGAATCCTTCTGGGCCAGCCCATCATTCTGCACGTGAAGTTTAAACTCCTCAGCCTGTTTGAAGAGGCCCTCTAAGACCCAGCAATTCCTGCTCACTCTCTGGCTTCATCTCCCGCCACCATTTCAGTTTTACTATATACCTCTATTTCTTGCATATCCTGCTCTGAGATGGACACCGTGTGAGGTATTGACGTTGTAATCTCTTAAAAACCCGAACATTCTGAATGTGATTAGAAAGCCTCAGTGCTCCGTCACTGACCTCATCAGCCTCAGCTCAACTCTCAGAGGCCTTCACTCTCTTCATTTCAACCACACTGGGCTTTCAGTTCTTTGGAAACACCACATCCCCTCCCACTGAGGGCTTTTGCTGGAATGTCCCATCCCTTCTACCACAGCCCACACAACTTACTAACTTCTACTTACCCATGAGATCTCAGCTCAGTCAAGTCTATTCCTTAAGGAGGACTTTTCAGGCTAGCACAGAACAGGTGGGTCAGCTTCTCCCCAGCTGGCATCTCAGCCTCACTGGTTTCTTAGCTGCACTGATCCGTTATGAATTTGTAATTACTTGTGATTGGTGTTTGACATTTCCCATTGCCATAAAAACTCAATTCTAGTCTAGCACATCTGTTTTTGGTATGCCTTCTTGTTTTTACTTGCCCAAAACATGATTATTCAATAAACATTTGGGAGGGGCTCAGTAACTATGGCTGGTATTGGTGGGTGTTTTGCTTTTGTTCTTGAACTTGGTGAGGTCATATACAGTTTACGATGATGGCCGTGTGTGTACTGAGTTTTAGGTTTATACCTGAGTGCGTTCGGCAGCTTCTTCTCCTCGTTTCCCACTTCTCTGCAGCATATAATCATGCAATTGTAAATGGGGGCTTCAGAAATTCCTAGTCCAATCATTTTCAACCTTTTCTAAATACAAGCATCATTTTTTTCTGATGAGGACTCAAATGTTAGTGGTTATAGTTTTACATTGGGGACAATGAGTAATTATAGAAAGCTATTTTGAATTTAGTTTCTCATGTGCATTGCTCTGAATTTTTTTAATAATAGCATCTACACGTAGTTGAAAACTAGTGTGTGACACACGAGAAACAGGGCGTGGGGGTGTTGGTTCAGAGCATCGGTGACGCCATGCCCCCGGGGCCTTTCCGTCAGAACCAGCCCTGTGATTTGGCTCTTTGTCTCATCCGCATTGGACTTAGAACTGGCTACCTGTGGGCTCTCTTCGCTTCCTCTTTACATGCGCTTGGTTTGAACAGCATGGCGTTTTTAAAAATTTAGAGTGAGCGTTTTAAAAAGTTGGGAGATTTTTCCAACACCAGATGTCCCAAGTTACCACATTAAAAGGGCGAGGCCTTACTTCCTGTATGGTCCACATCACCTGGTCTTGAACAGCAGCTGCCTCCTTTCAAAGTGCCACTTTCTTAAGTTTGTCACAGTCCTCACCTGTCTCTGTCGCTACATTGCATGTTGCAGGTATGAATGGTAACAGGAAGCCTAGTGACTTCGCCTCTAAGCGGGGCAGGCCTCCTGCCCCTCTCTCACAGACTTGTGAGCAGAAACCTGGGGCCTGGTGTTCTCACTGTTACCAACCAGCTTGGGGGCTTCGCACAAGCTGCATAGCCTCTTTGAGCCTCAGTTATGTCATTTGTCACCAACTTATAACAAATACCTCCTGGCCCCCAGAGAGCTGTTTGATCTATTAAGGGAAAAATATTTGTGCAATGGAATATATCTGTTATTAATTCCCCCATCTTCTCTTTCCTCGCCTTTTCTGTCTCTCATGGATGGGATCTATTATTTATTGTTGCCCCTTGAACGAGAGGGGAGCCATTGGCTCTCTCTCATTGTCTCCCCACCATTTCTTACCCGGTATGGAGGCAGTTCTGCTCCTTTCAGCCCATGTCCTCTGTTCCTGCTGCGGTCCCGTAGCCATAAGCAATCTCCTGAAATGACACCCAAGACACCCCGAAGTTGAACTCTGAATATCAAAGAATTGTAGTTGCATGTAGTCTGTTGAGATACTCAGTAACTAGCTAATTAACTGTGGCATTGCAGGAATCCATGAAATGCTAACAGGAAGTGAGGCTGCTGTCCCTGTAGGCAAATTTTGTGTTTCTACGTAAGTAAAATGTTATTGTTTGAGAGGAACAATACCAGTGCTTTTGTCCTTCTTTATCCGGAAGAGAGTACAGGCATTGGTGCCATAAATAGGAAATACACAGGCGTGTTTGTGTCCAAGGTGATGGAAGCAGGGTGGGGCCGTGGGAGGAAGGCATGCGGACTTTGGAGCCAGGCAGACCTCAGCCCGTGCGGGGACAGCTGTGTGACTTTGGGCAAACTGTCCTTTCCGAGCCTGTTTTTCCTTTATTGAAACAGGGATAAAAGATGTCATGGAGCTTCATGGTGAAGGTAGCAGTTCTGGAAAAGCTACTGGAGATGAGACAGGTGCTAAATTGAATGAGCTGATGGATACGAGCCCCCAATCCAAGAATTTGTTTAAAATTCAGAATTTTAATGCTGACAAATTAAAAAAAGACCCTATTTGTGATAAAAAAAAGGATGTGTTTTATCTTTTAATTGTGTACTCAGTTTTAGTTTTTAAAGATTTTGATGAGAATGCCAACTTCATAGGGTTATTTTAAGGATTAAATGAGCAACATAGCACATGAATCTGCCCTTCTTTCCCAGGGGTTTCTGAAAATACTTTTTTTTTTACCTCTTCTAAATAAGATTAATGGGTCAGCCAGTAAACGGAGAAGTGGCGTAAAATAGCTGCCTAACAGTCCTAATGGTCTAGTGTGATTCAATGTTCAAACATCTGGGCTCCACATTTTTTTGTGTAGGTAGAATGGGGCTCCTACTGATTTTTTTAAAATTTTGTTTTGCAAATAAATGGCAGCTAGATAGATTTTCCAGGAAACTAAAAGATATTTCTTCTACCTTAATAATTTCCCAGACAAGAAAGTGTAGGGTCGGCCCCGCAGGCCTCCTACCTCGTCACTCTGTAAACCCAGCTCCAGGGGCCTTTGGAGGGGGCACAGATGGTCCGAATGGACTGAAAACCTCCTTCCTGGCTGCATGGAAGTAACTGATGTCTGCACTAACAACTTCCACTTAGAAGGGAGGGAGGTGACCTCGGGAGACCCGACTTGGAGATGACTGTGGTGTGTGCCCAGGGGTGGCAGCCCGGGGAATTCCCACTCAAAAGTCTGCACACGGAGTTGAAGGTGCACCCATTCTTTTTAAGAATTTTGGGTGGCAGCAGATTGGGCACCTGCTGGTGAAATGAAGAAGGTGGGCCCCAGACCAGAAGTCAGGGGTTGAGAAGATACATGTGCTTCTCCAGGTCTCTTGAGAAGGGGCCGTGGAGAGTTCCCTGGCAGGCCCCCCACTCACCTCACTCCCAGCCCCCCATCTAGATCCCTTCATTTCCTTCTGTAGGACTCAGTGACTGGTGGGTTGTGTGGAGAGGGTTGGTGAACTTGATGATGAGGTGGATACCAAAAAGAATCTTGGAAAGACTGAGAAGAACTTGGCAATGTGTTCTGAGATGTGAGATGAAGAGGAGATTTCTTATCGATGCCAGTGTTTCTTCTCCATCTTACCTTTTTGTCTGGGGATCGGGGGAGAACAAGCCCAAGGAGGCTTTCTTTCCCTTGAGGGATGGCTGCTCTGTGAAGTGGGTGCACCCCACTAAGAACGCTTGCTCCTGTTGCCTCCCTGTTGTGATGAGAGGCAGAGAACTCCAAGAAGAAAGAGGCCCTGTACTTGTCTTCAGAGGGTTCAGGTTGACTGCTGGGCAGGCAGGAAAGCAGGGGGAGACCGTGCTCTACTCGAAAACCAGCTGGGGAGGAAAGAGCCTGGGCATGGGGAGCGCCTGGCCTGGGCCCCGCGAGATGGTGTGGGGAGCCTGGCTCAACAAGGCTGAGGATCGTTAGGGGTGTTTCCCGGGTCTCTCAGGAAATGGGGTATTGTTCTATCCTGGGCATTTGAGACCATGTTCCGTCATCTTTAGTAAGTTACTTCCCCTCTCCAGCCTTCACTTTCCCCTTCTATCAAAGGAGGAAATTGGGCTGTCCTTCTAGTCTACGATTTCAGGATTTCGTAAGTAGAGTCATCTTGCTCATATCGATACCAAAGCTTGCATCAGGTCACTACCCTTTTGAAATTCCTGGCATAGATGTGGAGATTTGCTACAGTGCTTGGTTTGGGGGCTGTTATTGATTTTTCAAGGGAATGTCTGGAGAGCAGTTTCTGTTCTCATTTGAGGAAGTCATGGCATCGAGTCACAAGATGTCACAACGCAACACTGGGGAAGCTCAGATTCTCTTCTGGGTCTTTCAGTGGGATGACTCACGAAGCTCCAGAGGAGCTTGGCCCAGGCTGGAGGTTGGTCACCTGGCCCCTGCCGCAGCCGGTGGTGCAGAAGCTCAGGGTGCCCGCCCAGCTGCTGTGACGGCACTGTGGAAGGCACCGAGAAGGCCCTGAGCAGTGTATGCCGACGACGACGGCAACAGCCAATATTTTCATGCAAATTAAATAGGACACCAAATGGGAAATTCATTGTAATCTTCTTTAAATACTTGCTGCTCATTTGCCAAGGTTCTAAGTAATATAATTTCAAAGATGTCTAATACCATTTCTCCCCCTCTGTACAAAATTCTATGCCCATTGTGTAACTATTAGACACAGGGTAATTAATAGAGCTACTTTCTGCTTCTCAATTGCTGTAACATTAGCCCCAAGTTGGCTTGTACTGGCCATATTCCTAAGCAAATACTGAGAATTAAAAAGAATTCAGTAGACTCCTAAATTAAGATTTTTGTTTTAGCCTTTCTACCTAGCATTGATGTGCTACTGCAGACAGGCAGGCTGATACACGGGGATGTGTTTGGGTTAGATGTTCAGAGAGCCATTTTCTAAATTCTCATCTGCAGAATGGGGACAGAACTATCTGAACTCCCAGTCAGGGGTGGATGCGAGGCTCGGCGAGCCTGTTGGGAGTGAGGGCACTTTGAAAGTGGCGACGGACCATCAAGTGGTGAACAGGAAGGGTTGCTGGTGATTTAGCATCATTCCTGAAGTGTGGGCGACAGGGAGCTGCCACTTTCTGTGCTCTGGGTTGTCTTGTACATGCGTTTCCTAGAATAGAAATTTTATACCTAATATGTGGGCTAGCAATTGTTATATTTGACATGTGCAATGTGCTTTACCCCAAAACCCCGTGAGGAAAGTTCTTTTTTTTTAATTTTCCCATCCTGCAAAGCAAGTAATTAAGGTGCAGATGGGTTAAGTAATATATGACTAAAATCAGATTGTACTGTTCTAAAATAATTTGCTAAAACTTTTGTCTGTGTTCACAGCTTTCTGAGATTTTCTTACTTGTCACATTTTACTTTGGGAAGGACTTCCTACCCCCTCTAGAGCAGAAATGATAGCAGCCCTGGCTGGTGTGGCTTAGGGGATTGAGCACCAGCCTACAGACCAAAAAGTTGCCAATTTGATTCCCAGTCAGGGCACACGCCTGGGTTGTGGGCCAGGTCCCCAGCTGGGGGCGTGCGAGAGGCAACCAATCAGTGTTTCTCTCACACGTCGATGTTTGTCTCCTTCTCTTTCTCCCTCCTTTCCCCCCTCTCTAAAAATAAATAAATAAAACATTAAAAAAGAATATTGGAGCTTGGTCTATGCCATGTGGTACAGATGAGGACAGCGAGGCAGCGGTGTTACGTGGCTTGTGTTGAAAGAGGCACCGCTAGGTAGCAGACCTGGCCAAGCTTTTTCTACTGCTGCAGATAAAAGCATTAACGTTTCCTGCTGGTAGATGCTGGGCACTGTGTTAGATAATGCCCGTTTAGAACCTCATTGGGAGGCACACTACCCTGGGAAGGAAGCGTTTGAAAATGTCCCGCCTTGGGAACTCCTGTCTCATCTCCCCCCTCTCACAGTCCGTTTGCAGATTCCTGCCTTTTGCTTTTCTCTCGCCCATTTATTTGGAAACAACCGGAGTTGGTACTCATGAAGCTTTTCTTATTCTCCTTCTATTGTCATTATTCTAATACAGCTGTTATGTATTGACTGTCTGCAGCCCAAATTTGGCTTGTAACCCGTGTCATAATTGGCCTTGATTGTATTAAAAACAAACGCGCAATCGAATTAGATAGTCACATCTAAGAACTTAGGTGGCTATTGAAACAACTGGACTTATGCTGTCTCTTGGAAACCTGTGGCAGTGTGGGATCTACTTATTCACAAAGTGGCATCAAACTGTGTACTCCCTGTAGACAGGAGTGATCTTCAGTTTTTCTCCCTGTCTCTGCCCTCATTGCTCCTCTAACTACCACACCGAGATCGCTGGGCGTGTATACTCTTTGTAAGACAGAAAAACAAGTAAACTTTGGCATAGAGAAGAAATTCCTTAAGGGTATGTTGACTTCAAGTTGGTAGTTTAAGAAACAGGTTTAGTTTTGTAACAGAACACTTGCTGTTGGGGAGGTAACTTGTTCCTGTGGTGCTTTTTGCACAGGCGGGTGTATGAGGCTTAATCTGTTATGTTTGGAAGAAGGGCTCTATCCCACTACTCGAAGGTTGGTGACTTGTCAGAAGTTAAAGGGTGACATGTTTAGACCCACTCTTGATAGAATTACTTTTATGGTACCACCCAGTATAAGGGAATATGAGGAAATAATATTTTATTTAAACCAAATTATAGGTTTGATGAGTTGAATGAGGTAAGGTATGTGAAAGCACTTTGTATATTATTGGGTATATTGGAGATGTTTTGAGAACATTGCCACTTTATCATCATTTCAAGCTTAGACTTTTTAAATGTTTGCTCTCTGCAGCTTTGTATCTGGCTTGACAAGCCACGTACCTTCTCTGAGCCTTTTCATATAGTGTATATAAATGTGGCAGATGTTAACGCTTCACACCCAGCACAGTGCCTGGTATGGAGAAGGTGCTCAATATTTTTATGCTGGGTGAGTGAGTGAATAAATAAACAGAGATTTTTGAGGCTTTACTGAACTAATGCACCTAAACCATTAAGCAGGGTGTCAGCATGTATTAAAAAGCTTGCAGTTTTTAGTGTAGGCTATTTTCCAAAACTTTCTCCTGGACACTGGCTGGAGAACAGTCTGTGCTTTTGGAGGGAGGGGACCCAGAGCTAGCAGGTGAGCTGGCAGGCAGGTGGCAGGAGGCCACGTAACTCCAGCTGTGTGTGAGACACCAACGGACAGAAGCAAACTCATGTTAAGCACCAGAGCCACCCGGAAGCTTGCTTTCAACGTGGAGCGTGCTGGAGGCAAGTGATGGGGCAGGGACAAGGTGCGTTCCCGTGTGTGGAATTCTGGGCCTGGAGATTAGCACTGTTGTAAATAGCGCACTGGCTCTTAGCAGCCACCAGGTCAGCCCTTTCTTTTCACCAGTGCTGTCTAGAGATACGGAAGGGACAAAGGGCAAGCACTTTGGAGTCAGTCCTTGGTCTGAGTCTGGGCTTTTCCTATCCTACTGTTAGCACCAGGGTTAGCTTCCTTGACTCTCGTTGACAATTCCTTGGCTGTTATTGAGACTTAAATTAAGTATAAAACCTTTTTAGCACAGTATCTAACGTGTAGTTTGATTCTAGGGAAAGTGACAGCCATCATTGTTACAGAAAGGAAATGGAAGCCCAGGGAGATGGGGATGGATGGTCAAGGTACCGGCTGTGGGGTGTGGAGCTGGCACTGCCACCTGCTGATGGGGGGCGTGGCAGGGAGGGGAGGGGAGGGGGAGGGGAGGGGGGGGGAGGAGGTGGCTACGCATTGTGGCCAGGATTGAGTAGCCAGCCTTTTTGGGGAAGTGTGAGAGCTAAGACAGCAAATTTAGGAACATCAAGGCAGGACCTTTAACTCTTTGAGATTGAATGGCTCACCCAGTTCATTTGTCGAGCAAGAAGCTTCAAGAGGAACTTTATACAAGTCAGAAAATGATGTGTGTTTTGCATTCTAAATAAATCTTTGGTTTCATCTTCCCTCAAGTGCTGGTGTTTTTCTTTGCGATAAGCTGTTAAGAAATGATGAATATGACCTCTAAAAATACAACTTTGAAAAAAGTCACCATCATTTTTCCCCCTACACAAGACAATGTTTGAATTTTTAGTATTAGGTAGTATTTTTTTTAATCCTTACCCGAGAGAGGAACATCCATGTGAGAAACATTGATCTGTTGCCTCCTGCACGTGCCTGGACCGGGATCAAGCCTGCAACATTTTGGTGTATGGGATGACACTCCAACTAACTGAGCGGCGTTGGGTAGTATTTTAAAATTGCATTTTTTTCTCCCTCTCCCCATTGCTTAGCCTGGACCTGGTACTTTTGAAGGGTACACGTGTCCTATATCAGTATCCTCCTGCCCTGGGGTATGTGACAGCAGCATTATGGCTTTATGTCATAGCCTCACACTGGATATCCTTTTTGCTGAAATTCACTTGTTTCAAGGGTTTTACAAGATAGCACAACTGCTTGGCTGCAAGGCTCTCAGAATTTATGAGTTGGTACCTGTGTAGTCAGGAAGAGGCATGGCTTTTCTTTAGTCGTGGCTTCCAGTGCAGATGGTGTGAGAGGTCGCCAGTACCTAGAACATTCCTGTGCGGGAAGCTCCACTTTACCTTCTGTCAGGATGCCCCACCAGGCATTAAAAGCTAAGCCTGCCATCCGCCAAAACCCAGGCTTCGTTTAAAGGGCAATTTTAAGATACACTCAAATCATCTCTTGAAGTCTGAAAAGTTGAAAAAACTAGGAAAAATCCTCTTAGTCCTTTTATTTCTGATGGGAGTTTCCCCTGGCAACTGTGATCTGTGGAAATAGACTACACATCGATGAAACTTTTGGTTAGTGTCTGCATGTCACCGTTAACAAGTTGCTTTTAGTGACAAAAAGCAAGAACCTGCCACCTTAGATGCCTCTGTCCAGGAAATCTCTCATTTAGAATGGAAGGGCAGATAAAGTACTTCCCAGACAATGCAAAACTAAAGGAGTTTATCATCACCAAGGCATTATTACATGAAATGTTAAAGAGATTTATTTAAGAAAAAGAAGATCAAAACTCTGAACATTAAAATGGCAATAAATCCACAACTATCAACAACTGAGTCTAAAAAACTAAGCAAACAAGCAGAGCAGGAACAGAATCATAGGTATGGAGATCATTTGTAAGGTTACCAGCTGGAAGGAAGGAAGGGGAGAATGGGGGAAAAGGTGCAGCGATTAAGAAGCATACATAGGTAGGTACAGAATCGACAGGGGCATGTTAAGGACAGTGTAGGAAATGGAGAAGCCAAAGAACTTACATGCATGACTCATGGACATGAACCGAGGGTGGGGGATTGCTGGAGGGAGTGGGTGGTACTGGGTGGAGGGGAGCAAAGGGGGGAGGGAGATTGGGACAACTGTGATAGCATAATCGATGAAACATTTAAAAAAATAAAATATTTTTATTTCAAAAATAAATATTTGATCTGCATACCTCTTCTGTGTTGGAGACAGGAGCATTCTTCAGTTACTTATTCCAAGGAGCTATTAAGAGTGTCAGGAACAG
>PVKM010050276.1:0-10739 GCA_004027735.1 Carollia perspicillata
ACTGAACACCATTTCATTTTTTCAAATGTCTCCGGACTGCTCACTTGTCCCTTCGCAGCTAACCAAGTACTGCTGAATATACCCAAAGACCACCTAAAAAATCTTCCCAGCTTCCACATCCCACCTTCACAAAAAAACATGGCAATCAGAATCTTGCCTCAGTATTTATTTTTACTCTATGAAACTTACTCTCTTTCCTAACACCTTGGAACCCTGCTTAAATGAAAGTGATGG
The DNA here is from genome assembly GCA_004027735.1 of Carollia perspicillata. Taxonomy (NCBI): domain Eukaryota; kingdom Metazoa; phylum Chordata; class Mammalia; order Chiroptera; family Phyllostomidae; genus Carollia; species Carollia perspicillata. The sequence continues at coordinate 235 of PVKM010050276.1, forward strand.
CCGAAAGGTTCCTTTGCTGCTAGTCTCTGAATAAAAGGCCCATGTTAACTTTGTCTCAGATTTAGTTTATCTTTGCAAATGAGAAGTCCTACCCCCCGGAATATGGCATTTACCGAATGAGAAATTTGAAAGAGAGATCCTAGAAAAGTAAAGGGTTTCCATTTTTTGTAGTTTTTTGGTTAGAAAGGAGCCTAGAGGAAGAAGACAAGGGAGAGGGAATACAGGCACTTATGAAAATGAGGCCTGGCTCCCAAAGGAAGTTGCATGCCTTTGACCTCTTCTTCCTGCTACCTTTATATGTGCCTTTAAAGGAGAGTCATGGGAGCCTCCCTGCAGGTCACCAGACAAGAGGTTCCTATAATAGTTCAACAGCAGCAAAGGTAAAAAGAAAAATGTATAGGGAGAGAGGATGTCTCTGGTTCTCATGGGTACAGTGAAAACATACTTCATGGCTGAATATAATTTTTTAAAAATAAAATGTGTGCACTAGATTAAGACATTAAATCAAACCAAATTAATAAGTATTAAACATCTATCATATTCATGGTCCAATATATAACTGATATTAAACACTATGTGGTAGAACTTTGATTCAATTCAAGTGACTCTGGCTTCCCAGGAAGTTCCTACCAATGCATCCAGACTCTGAGTTTGAGCTTTGCACAGAACCCAGTGAACAGCACATCAGGACAGGATATGGGATTCTAAGATGTCCTCTGAGCTGGGCCTGGAAGGCTTCATCTAACGTCACTGGGTGTTCTAATTTGTAAAGATGTTTGAGTTCTATTTTCTCCACAGGCAATAAGCACTTGACTTTATTGAACTTTAGGTAGGATATCATACACCATTCCCCATGTAACTAAATCATTTCCAGGCCTCAGAAAGTGTAGAGACAGGTGAACTTACATCGACACTAATGTCCAAATCCTGACGGCTTCTAGCTCGCACTGCAGGATGCAGGAACTCCGCACTTGCTCTCCTTCAGTCTTTCCATTATTCCCGAGTTCTCAGGGGTATAGTCAGCTCTGTCGCTGATACCCTTCACAAGGACACACTCTCTCAGAAATAGCTTCCTTGGGCGCTCACTGGTCTGGGTGGTCAGAGCAGCAAGCGGCCCTCAGGTGAATGACTCAGTGGTTATGGTGGCCAGAAAGTAGAGCCGGACTTCTCAACCCTGAAGTGCTCGCCTCCACCTAAAACCTTCCTGCTTTAGTCCAGGCACCCACAGGGTTTCAAAAAAGCAGATCCTCCGTCTTTAGTCTGGAATGGCTCGTTCCTCAAGACCAACCCTTCAGAACCCCAGAGGTCCAAAGGGAACAGAACCAAACACCCATCCCTTACTTCTTTTTCTTTGACTTATCCTCCTGCAGACAACCCCCTCGCTTTCTTCAGAAAAATCTATCTATTGTAGTTCCAGAGAGGTCACTGACTAGTGTTTTCTTAAACAGCCATACTGATTCCCAGCTTGATCTATCTGGGGACACAGGAGATGCTCATAATTCGGACAGAACCTCCAAACTTCAGCACGCACAAGAGGAGTGGATTTTAATCAACGTACTTGGCTCAATCAGACCCACAGCGCACGAATCTGTGAGGGCAGCGGGTGGATCTGCGAGAATGATGAGTGTCACGCATGGACTGGCGCGGTCTTTCAAACTGCTGTCTGAATTCTCTGGGAGAGGTTGTGGGACAACATAACACCTTCTTTTGGACTGAGATGTCCCTCTAACCTCCTGATCTCGGTCCAAAAAGCCTTCCCTGGTCCTTCTACCTAGATGTAACCTCTTTCTATTTCAACTCATCATAAGTCACACCTTTTGTCACAGAACGGAAAGAGTGTGTACACCTGGAGCCAGCAGAGGCACACATTAGACATGGAGAATTGCCGTGGGGAAAGACTGGCTAGTTCATTACGAATAGCGCCACCCAAGAGAATGGGAAGCTAATATTTAAAAACCTGAACTCACTGATCCAGGGTTCATATGGGTTTTTGAGGGGTGAGAGAACAGTAGGCAAAACTCTGGTGGAGCCAGTTTTATTTGGAGGAGCTTGAAGCTTGGCCATTCATGGTAAGGGGCATCAGCACTGAATCTTCCTTGACAATGTACTTTTTGCTTCTGAAAGGGTTCTGGTGTTCAAGTTCTAGTTATGCCCTAGTTGTGCCTTTGGCTCTGTGTGCAGCTGGAAATCAAAGTTCTCTTCTCTGCACGTGCTTTGGCTGCATGACTTGCAGATTTGGTCTGTTTGTCTTTGAAAAGCAACTCACTATCTCCTTAAACAGGTTGGACCATTTTGAGCTGGTTTTGCAGTTACAAATACTCTGTTTCAGGATTTTTATGAATAACCTCTATGTGTATTCCATGTGATTATGTAAATTTTAGAGCAGAAATCTGTTTCCTGGCTCAGGGCTTTGCATATGGCAAATATTGAATAGTACTTGTTCATTTGAATTAAATTCTGTCCAGTTGTATTGTGCCCATTTGTGGCCAACTCTTCCTGGAAATGGAGTTCATTTTACATAGCAGTATCCATCCCTCCCACCCTACACCTCCGTGTCACCCTGGCCAGACCCTGCAGCAAAAGCCTGTGTAAACTTGCCCTCACCTGCTAGACCAGCTCTCAGTTCTTCTGGATAAAGACCAGTGCTCATTCTCCTGTTCCACTGTGTTCTGGAAATGCCTTTAACCTCCCTGGAAATGCCTGTCTAATGTTTGCCTCTGCTGGCTCCCGGTGGACTACAACTTTGGCTGTACTTACAAGCCCTTCCTGCTGGAGGCCCTTCCCTCCACCCACCCTTGTCCCACAGGGATGGAGCTATTCACAGGACCTTTCTGAAGGAAAAGAAAAATTAAAAAAGACAACTGGCTTTCTGAAGGAAAGATGAGAAATGTCCAAGTAAATCAACAGAGGCTCTCAAGTTGGCAAATACCTTATTTTATTTCTAGAATTACAATACCTAGTTAAGCGAAACAGGAAAGGGTAAGTTGTTCCATCACTTTTGGAGGTCAGCTTGGCTAAGCATCAAGCACCTTTCAAATGTTCATATTCTTTAATTTGGCAATTTTAATTAGAGCATGTTTCCTGCAATTCACAGAAAAAAGGAAGACAGACAGAAAAAATATCTTAAAGGCCATTCAACTTTACTAGTAATAAAGAAAATGCAAATCAAAACATCAAGGTGTTTTTTACCACCAGACTGATAAAAATGTAAAAGTTTGATCAAGTGGTAAAAGTGGCATATGGCCACTTTTACATATTGCTTGGTAGAATATGAATTGGCTCAACATTTTAGGAAAATCCCTGGCACTACATATTAAAATTTAAAATATACATCCTTTTTGAGCCAGTAATTCTAATTATGGAAACTACCCTAAAGAAATTAAATCATCAACATATAAAGGTACATGTGGATATTTAATATACCATCAATAGTAACTCCCATAATCTATAAATGTGAATATCAGTCTATGGGAAATTAATAAATTGTCATATATCCATATTATAGAATATTATACAGTTATTTTTAAAATAATTAGATATATATTTTCCCTGGAAAGTTGTTTGAGATTTATTAAGTGAAAAGAATAATTTCAGAGATATATTTGTGATAAGACTCCATTTTTATTAAAATAAATGTATTTAAGTACTTATTTATTCTTTTAACAAATAATTTTTAAGTCCTACCACTCTGTGCCAGGCACTGGAAATATGGTGGTGAAAAACACATGATTCATGCCTTTGTGTGTGCTATTTTGGCATAGAAAATGTGTAGAATAGAAATATACCTCAATCATAGAAGGGAGGGAAAAGAGCATTTTCTTTGCATGATCCTGTCCAATTTTCCTAACACTACTTGTTGAACAGATTGTTTTACTCCATTATATGTTCTTACCTGCTTTGTCAAATATCAATTGACCCTGAAGGCCTGGGCTGATTTCTAAGCTCTCTGTTCTGTTCCATTGATCTGCATGCCTGTTTTTGTGCCAGTGCCAGGCTGTTTTGATTACAATGGCTTTGTAGTACAGTTTGATATCCAGTATTGTGATCCTCCACATTTGTTTTTCTTTCTCAAGACAAAGAACATATATGCATAGCCATGGACAAAGACAATGGTGTGGTGAAGGCCAGGGGAGGAAGGGGCCAGGGCTGGATGAGGTGTAGATTTTTCTTTTATATCCATGCATTGCTCAAATTGTTTCTATGAATTTATGTCACTTCTGTAATTAAATTTAAAAATTCACATACACAAACAAAAAATTTATCCTGATGAAATAAACAGAGAAGCCCCTGGGGGTTTATGTACAAAAGGATGTTGTCACGCAGCAGTTTTGAGTTTAGCTTTGGAGTCAGACAGACTTTAGCATAGTTCCTCCTCTGATTAGCTGTGTAAACCTGAGTAAGTCATTTGACTTCTCTGTGTCTGTTTCCTTCTCTTTAAAATAGATATCATAATAATACTCAACCAGAAAAGTGATTGTGAGGATTAAATGAAATCATGTATATAAAGCAGCTGGCCTAGTGTATGTATGACATAAATAACAAATGGTAGCTATAAAAGCAATGTTTATCCTAGTATTATTTAAAATTGCAAACAACTGCTTACCTGCACAACAATTTCTGTGTAAATAATGGACATTCAGCCCTAGCTAGTGTAGCTCAGTGGATTAAGCACAGGCCTGCGAACCAAACAACTGTGGTTTGATTCCCTGTCAGGGCACATGCCTGGGTTGCAGGCCACTTCCCAGCAGGGGACACATGAGAGGCAACCATACAGTGATATTTCTCTCCCTCTCTCCTTCCCCTCTAAAGATAAATAAACTTTTAAAAAAATCTTTAAAAAAATAATGGACATTCATACGATGGAATATTGTAGTGTCATTGAAATTATAATTTCAAAGAATTTGTCATGAAATGAGAAAATACAATTTGTAGGGAGCACAGACCTATATATTCACTTTAATTCCCATATTGATAAAACTGGAAGGAAACATCTAGAACTTCCCCTTACCTGGTTTTCAAATGATTAGCAATAAAGTCTCTTTAATCAAAAAGGGCCTATGTGCTTGCCTCTAAACTTAGAGGATGGGAAAGGGGTGATTGCTTAATTTCCGTTCTTCATTTTGTTGAGGTGGAGAATCCCAGGTGATCATGGGAATTGTGGCACTGCTTAATTGTGAAGGAAGGCAGACTGACTCTCTGAAGAGAGAGGCCAACCTAGGGTGGGGGTAGAGGGGACTAGAAAAGAGGAGGAGGGCAGAAACTCAGAAGGTTTTACCTAAGAAGGTAGAGATCCTGGCTTAGGAATTAGAATTTTAGAGTGGAAATGGGATTGGGAGATCATCTACTTCCTTGCTTCCCTAGGTGTAGTCTGTGGATCACTCAGGAGCTTGTCTGATGGCTTTGGGGGTGGGAGAAGTGGGATTAGGGAGGGGAATGAGTAGACAGTGGATTTTTATATAGCTCTGAATAACTTAACATATAAACTCTTACCCCAGATATGCTCAATCAGAATCTGCATTTTAACAAGATTCCCAAGTGATTCTTTGGCAAGTTGTACTTGAGAAACAAATGAAATTCCCATTATTTTTAAAGTGAGGAATCTGAGATTTTTAAGAGGCGAAGTGATCTGTTTGAGGTCACATGGGGATATTAGTAGCAGAGAAAGATCCAGAAACAAGTCTCTTGAGCCCCATTCCTTTATTTTCTCATCATAGCTTGCAGCTCCTCTCTACATTATTTAGCTATACACATTATTTGGTATACATTTTCTGATTCCCAACCACCTCTAAAAATCTAAAGTAATTTTCTGATGTATGGTGTTTTATTTATTGGGTCTATATTGAACTGAGACTATTATTCTTGCAGTAGGGCAATAGGTGAACTCAAGGTCAACTTTACTTGTCAGCATTATTGAAAGTGCCTTGGTCTAACTCCCTGGAAGTTTCTTAAATGTCCATGGCAATTGGACTTTAGTCCCTTATAAGTTTGCTGTCACCAGATCCAAGTGGTATCGTGATCTAAAGGACAACTTAAAGGGTCAGAATTTCTGACCACATAGTTAACAAACATTTCCCTTTGTTCTCTGTCTTTTACTCTTATTCTCTCCCATTTTCATCAAAGATTTAATTAAGCTCCTTGATTTTGATCACAGATTTATTAAATGTTTAAGTATATATCCCCTGAATGATGGTTTCTCAGTAATGAGGTGCATTCAGAAGGAGAATAGCAGGTCAAGCATGGTTGTAATTTGGAGGAGATTGACATCAGCCACTTCATCTCTGACAGGGTTAATCACTACTTTGGTTTTTCAAGTCCTGAGCTTGCTGGACTGTATATGCCAAGGTCAGCCTGGGTGCCTCAAGTTAATTTTAAAGACATATGACTGCTTGGAGTTCACTGAGTTATCAGCTCACAATATTAAAAAAAATTACTCATTTCAGTTTCCTTCAAATTATGAAACAAAATATAAATTGGTTAGAAATGGTTAGAAAATAATGTGCCATTGTATTAGAAAAATGTCAATAGGGATTGCGGCATGTACAGGCTATGGCAAATTCTTAGAGAGAGTCTACCTTTTTGAAAACATGCAGGGCATGTTGGAAGAATAGCAGAGCAATGACTTAATCCTATTCAATAAAGATTTAATAGGTACCTCTTCTGTATAAAACACCATTTTAGATGTTAGTGTAGGGAGGGTCCAAAAGTGGGTCTATGATGGAGATGCAGTGTAAGTATGAGGATAAGAACAGTAGTCAATGTCTGTCATTCTAGGCAGGGTATCAGAATCATGATAGAGGTCCACATTCTGTGGGAATGCACACAGGGAATTTATCCATATGTGGGAACAGAAAAGGCCAGAAATGGTAGTATTTGAGATGGGCTCTTAAATACAGAATTTTTAAAACATTTCTAATTTAATAGCTTATTTGTTCCTTTTTATTGAATTTCTTACTAATATAACATGTGGGTTTTCTAATAAGTTAAATCATTCAGAGTTATATAAAGAAACATTGTTTACTCTTTCCCTTCTAATCCCACTTCTCCCACCTCCAAAGTAATCAATGTCAACATGGATTTGTATAAGGTTTGTATATACTTATTTGTCTACACATATCTACATAGATTGCTGCCTGAAACTTTATTTTCTTGTTGTTGTTATCATTTATTTAGTTATTTTATGAAGTAAGATATTATATAAATTATTTTACAATACATATTTTTTAAATTTACCTATTCCTCCTTTACCCTCCACCTCCTCTCACTCACCCTCCTTTCTCTTGGTAATCACCCTACTGTTGCCTATGTCTATAAGTTGTTACTTTTTTGCCTTAATCCCTTTACCTTTTTCACCCAGCCCCCCAGTAATTCACCCCTCCCCTCTGATAATTGTCAGTCTGTTAGTGATGTAAGCCAGTCTGAATAGACAAGTACCAAATGATTTCACTTATGTGTGCACTCTAATGTGCAAAATAATCTAACAAAAGAGAAACAGACTCATAGAGACAGAGAACAGACTACAGTATCTTCTAATTTAATAAAATCTTGACTACTTCTCAGTTTAAATCATATTGAACCAACTCATTCCTTTAAATGGATGCATAATGTTCTATAAAATGACTACCCCAGAATTTGACCCACCATTGGTAAACATTTAGGTTGCTTCCAGAATTTTGTTATACAGCAGATTAAATTTTGACAGAAAGAAATGGAAACAAAGAGTCAAAGAAGACTTCTGGCTCAGATGGAAGTATAGGTAGAAATGCTTTGCTTCCTCACACAACCAAATGAATAACAATCAATATAAAAACAAAAAACAACCAGAACTGCCAGAAAATCAAACTGTATGGAAATCTGACAACCAAGGAGTGAAAGACAAAACATTCATCCAGATTGGTAGGAGGGGTGGAGATGGGCAGCTGGTGCAGAGAGGATGCATAGCAAAGCAACAGACAAGGTGGGCAAGGTGGCAGCTGGCTGACCTGGAGGACCCACAATTGCACATGGATGAGCCAGGAGGAACAACTAGGGAGTGAGACAGACCATAAAACCCAGGGTTCCAGAGTGGAAAACTAAAGCCTCAAAACCTCTGGCTATAAAAACCTGTGGGGTTTGCAGAGAGGAGATACTACCAGTCTCACAGGAGAGTCCATTGGAGAGGGCCCATGGGATCCTAGAACATACGCAAATACATCCACCTGGGAATCAGCACCCTAAAGGGCACCATCCACTTGTGGGAATCAAGGGAAATGAGGGAAGTGATAGAAAGTGTGGCAAGAGCCAAGCAACCGATCAAGCAGTATTGTTCCCTCTTTGACCCCTCCCCCACATACAGCCCACAATGCAGCAAAGTGGATTGCCCTGCTCTGATGAATATCTAAAATTCTACCCCTTACAGTGTAACAGGTGCGAGGACACAAAGAAACATGGCCCAAATGAAAGAATATATCAAAACTCTGGAAAAAGAGCCAAGCAATGAGGAAAAAGGCAACCTGTCAGATGCAGAGTTCAAAACACTGGTGATCAGGATGTTCATAGAAATGATAGAGTTTAGTCACAAAATGGAGGAAGAAATGAAGGCTATAAAAATGAAATAAAGTAAGATATATAGGAAACTAACAGTGAAGGGAAGGAAATGGGGACTCAAACAACAATTTGGAACAAAAGGAAGAAATAAACATCCAACTAGAACAGAATGAAGATACAAGAATTTGAAAAAATGAGGAGAGTCTAAAGAACCTCTGGAACAACTTTAAATGTTCCAACATCCAAATCATAGGGGTGCCAGAAGGAAAAGAGGAAGAGCAAGAAATTGAAAACTCATTTGAAAAAATAATGGACAACTTCCCCAGTCTGGCAAAGGAACTAGACATGCAAGTCCAGGACTCTCAGAGAATCCCAAAGCAGTTGGATCCAAGAAGAAACACACCAAAACACATCATTATTTAGTTACCCAAGATTAAAAATAAGGAGAGAATCTTAAAAGCAGAAAGAGGAAAACAGAGAGTTACCTACAAAGGAGTCCCCATAGGACTATCAGCTAATTTCTCAAAAGAAACCTTACAGGCAAGAAGAGGATGGAAAGAAATATTCAAAGTCATGAAAGGCAAGGACCTACATCCAAGATTACTTTATCCAGCAAAGCTTTTATTTAGAATGGAAGGGCAGATAAAGTGCTTCTCAGATAAGATAAAGTTAAAGGAGTTCATCATTACCAAGCCCTTATTATATGAAATGTTAAAGGGACATATCTAAGAAAAAGAAGATAAAAAGCTATGAGCAGTAAAATGACAACAAACTCACAAGTATCAACAACTGAACCTAGAAGTGTCTGTTCAAGTCTTTTACCCATTTCTTAATTGGGTTTTTTGTCTTCCTGGAGTGGAGTGGTGTGAGTTCTTCATATATTTTGAAGACCATACCCTTGTCCAAGGTATCATTGGCAAATGTGTTTTCCCATATATTTAGTTCTTTTTTCACTTTAATGCTGTTTTCTTTGGCCATACAGAAGCTTTTTAACTTGATGAGGTCCCATTTGTTTATTCTTTCCTTTATGTCCCTTGCTTTAGGGGACAGTCAGTGAAGATGTTGCTGTGTAGAATGTCTGAGATTTTCCTGCTGATGTTTTCCTCTAAGACTTTTATGGTGTCATGACTTGAATAGACATTTCTCCAAAGAGGACATACAGAGGGCCCAGAGACACATGAAAAGATGGTCAGCATCACTAGCTATCAGGGATATGAAAATTAAAACCACAGTGAGATACCACCTCACACTGGTCAGAATGGCCATCATAAACAAAGCAACAAACAAGTGTTAGAAAGGATGTGGAGAAAAGGGAACCCTGGTGTAATGTTGGTGGGATTGCAGACTGGTACAGCCAGTATGGAAACTGTATGGAATTTCCTCAGAAAATTAAAAATTGATCTGCCTTTTGACCCAGCAATTCCACTGCTAGGATTATATCCTAAGAACCCCAAAATACCAATCCAAAAGAACCTATTCACCCCAATGTTCATAGCAGCACAATTTATAATAGCCAAGTGCTGAAAGAAACCTAACTGCCCATCAGCAAATGAGTGGATCAAAAAACTATGATACATTTACACAATGGAATTCTCTGCAGCAGAGAGAAAGAAGGAGCTCCTACCCTTTGCAACAGCATGGATGGAACTGTAAAGCATTATGCTAAGTGAAATAAGCCAAGTGGTGAGGGACAAATACCATATGATCTCACCTTTAACTGGAATATAGTTAACTGTTGGAAACCACCCTTCCTGGTTTCAGAAGCTGTAACCCCCACATGGCCAAGGCTGAGTGAGCGACCTTTGGACCATAAGCCACTAAGGAGACAAAGCTTATCTCCCTGGAAGGGGTGCTGCTTCTGCTCCTTTTTCTTCACCCTGCCTGGCCTCTAATGCTTGATTGGTTAGCCAATGATGGGTAAGATTCCCCAAGAGGGGAACAACCTAAGGCAGACATGATCATGGGGAGGCCTCAGAGAAGGA
>PVKM010050277.1:0-10745 GCA_004027735.1 Carollia perspicillata
CCACTTTGGCTCCGCCCTCACTGAGGAAGAAGGCTCCAAGTTCATATCGCAAAGGGTTCATAGCTACCTCAGTGGTTGCTGAGAAATGAGTGATAATGAGGTCACATAAAGGAAGGTATGTGGTCCACCACGGGCGTGCTAAAAGCATCTCTTTAAGCCTTCACTTGGCTAGGGACCTCTTATTAAAACTGCTATTTCAACTCATTCCAAGATGTGAGGGTGATCTGGCTGTGACATCTGTCACCCCCCATTGATCACCAGGGTTGACTGGACTGATCTGGCTGGCTAGGCGGGTGTCCCTTCCTCCCTCACCGATCCATGTGCGTCCCTCCCAAAGCTGTGTGCTCTGTTGAAGAGGACGACCTTCTCCACTAAAGGAGAGGACCCGTCTTCGGTCAAGGGCATACAAGTAGCTGAGCTCCCCTGCTGGAACCTCCAAACAAGCTCTCAACTCACTCCATTCGGTCCCTCAGGGTAAGAAAATGCATGCAGCCCTTTCAGTGCATTCAGTAAAACATAACCATAAACCATTAGAACGTACCAGTTCCACTTACTAGAATTATACGATCAGTCAGGACTTTTATTAATATTCTCTTCCTGTTACTAAAGAAAGTAAAGCTTCAATTCTGTCCCATATTCCTTGTAACAAGTCCAAAGTTAAGTGGTCCATAATATGAATCAGTCTGGCCTGCTGCCATTGCACTCGCTGCAAAAGGGGGAGGAAGACAGCGTCAGAACACACACTTCCCTAAAAGAAGTCAGGGCAGAAACGTCCAAATCCTGCCAGGAGTGACGGTTCCCTTGGTGTCTCCACGGGAGGAACACAAATGAAGCCGAAATGTTAACCTCAGCAAATTTCAAGAGAACACTACTGGTCATTTTATAGGTCCCCTCCTGACCCAAGAGAAGACGGAATACTCATGTGGAAATCAACTGTACATAATTATCTTCCTTATCTTGACTGTATTGCACATTAAGAGCTGTACTGGCAAAATACACATCAAGGAAAGGCAAGTCATACGAGGAAATGTGGCTTTTAAAAATCTTCAGAGTGATTATAATAACAACTGCACAAAACAGCTAACTTCTAAAAGCAAATGAGACTTCTAGTTAAAGGAGGCATAAACCCACCAAGACAAGGAGAAAGTAAACAGTGACAGATAAGAGATCTTGACATAATTTTGGAAGATAGAAAACAGAGACATAATGGCTAAGCAGAGGAAACACAGAAACCCAAGTGCCTGCGGAAAGTGATTCTGCTGAGAAATGAGCCATGATGTCTGTGACTCTAGAAGGCTCAGGAACTGGAGGCCCAGATGCTTCTGAAAAGCAGAAGGCAACACAGAGCTGAAAGCAGGAGATTGGTTAAAAAGTCTAAATAAAAAAGTAGTTAGGTCCCAGGTGTGCCCCTCCACCTAGAGCAATGAGTGACTACCAACACCCCCCACCCCCTACACACAGGAAAGAGACTGCGTTTATTCTCTGGAGAGACTGAACCCAACAGCCTCTGGACTTGGAACTATTAGGCACCACGGGAAGTGGGAGCAAGCGCAAGACTGTAAACAGAGCCACAGAGTGAAAACTTCAAGCTGAACACCGAGTCCCCAAACCACTCTTCCTCCCGTCTGGCTCCTACCGGCACACACCCATCTGTACACATTTCCCCCCTCCCTCGGCGGAGCTAGGGATCCATTTCCCTCTGGTGAAACTGAATGGCCTCAGAGGAAAATTTAAAGACCAGATATGAAAAAAGGCAAAATTACAGAAACTGTGAACAGATCAGTGGTTGCCAGGGGTTTGGGGAAGCGGGGAAGGCCGAGTATGTGAAGCACAGGGGAGTGTAGGGCAGGGAAACTATTCTGTGTGACGCTGTAACAGTGAATAAATACATGGCACAATATTTGTCAAAACCCACAGAACTTTACAGCATGAACAATGAACTTCAATGTATGTGAATTTAAAACATATTACTCAGATCGGGGATGTAATACAGACCGACAAACGAACCTAACTGTATTGTAAGGGTGTGAAACAGCCTCACTGAAGAGGATGCGAAGATGCTGACCTTGGACATGAGCAGAGTCAGCAAGACTAAAGGCAAAAGGGACTATATGTAGCACTGCACCCTGGCTGATAAAGCTGTTTTCCCCAGGAGTGTGGCTTTACAAATCTGCAATCACTGTGCATGTATGTTGGGACTGAACAATTAAGTGAATGGAGGGTGGATGGTGGGAGGTAGGTTTTTCACTGTTTGGGAAGTTATACACAAGCAAGGGGAAAGGCCAGAATGATCTACATTACCGGATGAGAGTTGAGAACATCAGTATAAACTTGTGTTTGGCTTAATATAGAGATGTATGTATACATCTATTACAAACACATATTTGCAGATATGTATATATACACAGATTAACACATTCACATACATATACATTTCCTTGCTGTCCGCTGAGGAACCTTAGAGGCAATGACACCCAGTAGCAGTGAGCACACCCAGGGCCCAGACCTTGGTCTCTAACATCCCTCTTTAAAAACAGGTGCGGAGGGGTGCTGTTGGAGAAACGGCCGATTCCAGAGCTGGGACAGGGTACATATACAGGATGACCTTGAAGGATCCTGTAGTGCCAGAAAGGAAGGAAATGCTAAAACAAATTTTAAAAAAAACCACTTTACAGAAACGAATTAGTTTTGAGCAGTTTAAGTTCAGCAGCTAGTAAGAAATACTCTACTGGGGTTGTCTTTTATAACAATACAAGATACTACATGTTGAGTTGGTAAGGGAAGAAGAGCATTAGCCTAGGAAAACAAGCAAGATAAGCTAAAAAGTTTAAAGATCAAGGCAAGATTTAGAGTTAAAAGAGTATGTGGAAATACATGAATTCTGATAGTACTAAAAATTAAGTAAGAGGAGGCAGAACTGATAATTCAGCTGAAAATCACTTATGTCAATTTATACTGTAACTAAGCAAAATGTTATAATACACGAACCAGGTGGTAATAAAATTAAATTACTGTGCGGAATTTCAGAGACCAAGTCATGAGAGGTTTTTATGCCATCAGGTCAAGGGAGAGACTCTTCCGACGGCTGACGGCACCCGCTTTACCAAGAACCGAGGACGGGCAGCCGCTGGAATGCCAACAGTCTCACCTGCAGCCACTGAATCCGTGCCCTCTCTCTCCCTCAACGCCACACTCCCTTTTATTCCCCTAAAGTCTATGACTCTTTCTTTACAAAGGTGTTCCTGGATCTCTTCTCTGATGTAGACACTACAGTGTTTATTGTTACTCCTCTTATTTTCCAAATAAAGGAACTACCAAATAACAATAATGAAGTCTATGAAACTAAAACTACGATACACAAAAATTCATAGGCTGGAAGACAAAGTTACAGAAATTGTCTAGAAAGTAGTATAGAAAGTCACAGGCATAATGTCTAAATACTGATTTAACAACAAAAAGGAATTAATAGCTGCACTGAAAGGGAAATGAAAAAAGGGGTGACTTACGAAAGCTAAATCCTCACCTGGTATAATAGCAAATCAGTAGCTAAGGCCTTCAAGTGATGACTCAGGAGATAATAGATGCATATTACATAGTCAATGAGGTAAATACTAGAAAAAATAGATAATAGGAGTTGGAAGTGCTTGCCTCTGGTTTTTAAAGAGGTGCATATATTCCTTTCACAAAAATCAATTTTCGGAAAATGACAAGTTTATTTGGCTTATGTATATAAATTAATGTGCAGAAGTGTGGGTCATAGGAGAGTTCTCACTTAAAAGTGAGCTTCGTTTTGAATTTATATTATGCACTACTTCGAATACTGACATGCAGAGGAAATTTTATAGATAGAACGTGACCAACACCCATTCACTTATCAATTTGGAAAGGGTAACAGTGAGTGATAAACATGTTAAGAAAATGAAAATGTAGCTGTTAATAAGAAAATAAGGTGATTTATGAACATTTTGAATTACTTAAGGAATTTTTGTAAAAAAATTACTTCAACTTGATTACAGGTGCCTGGGGAAAGACGTGTTCCGGCGAGGGCTGATCTAGTCCCCTGCCCTGCACAGGCGTGTCAGAGGTGGTGCGGAGCAGTCCTCCATAAGCGCCAGGGGCTTTGCACGGGTGTGGCGTGGGTAAGGGACACAGGATATTGACTCTGTGGATAGATTCTTAGAGTATGGACTTAAAGGACCAAGTTCAAAATCACATCCTCTATCAAAATATGCCAAAAGTAGCTTCAAAAAGTCAGCCTTCAAAGCTCGACCCTACTTTTTTTTCCCTTCGGCATCTTCCTGCCCATAAAGACAGCTATTGGTTACCATCTCTGTGTGCACTGTGTTAAGGGACAGGCTTTTAGCTAATAGTGACAACTCAGAAGCGTGTTTATAAATACTATCTCTGTTCAAGCTTACATATGTTAGAGCTTTGAAATAGAAAAGTAAAATAACCTGTTTCATTTATCATTTGCTTGTCTTTAGCAAACCACAACTTTTTATTACATTCCCATAGGTTTGTTTCGAGTTGGACACACAAAGAATGACTGCATCTCATCACACACGCCCAGTTCTGTGCGGCAGGAGACTGGTGATTTGCGATGGTAGTGTTGCATGTTTGTGATTCACAATAGGCATTTTTCAAAAGACCCAATTTCATTTTGTAGAACTACACTTGTCCACAAACACAATGTGCAAAACACTGTTAAGTCACCGGTTATTATTCCCAACTAGTTACGTACTAACCACATCTTATTCAATTACCCACGACTGTACCTATGGAATTGAGGTCAGCATCTAGGTCTCAGTCCATGCCCCAAGTTGAGGTTCAGCTGAATCCCTAATAATCCAAAGAGGGCTTCAGACCGTTAGAAAACTGCAAAAGAAAGAGTTCTGTTTTAAAAAGGCTGAGAACAGGACCTTAGTGAAACATGCCTGGGACTCAGGCAGCCCAGCCCTCAGAGTTACTGACAGGTCCAGCTCACTGCTGAGACCAGGTTGTTTTCAGAGTGACCTTGTAAGCCCTCTGCAGAGCCACTCCAACTGACTTTTCCTTTTTTGTTTCATCCGACTTCATCTTTCTGCGGTCTCTTCTTCCATCAAACCAGAGCTCTCCCTCCCCTAGAAGAGGGAAAGGTAAAAGGTGAACTATCACTATTCACACTCTGTTTCAGTGCTCAAGCAACCCTTGCTTTACAGCATTGCACACCGCCACTCCTCTTATCTGAGACTTCACTAACATTTAACTTGGCAAAGGTTGCAAGTGTCTTGCTTAAGTGTCTTCTGTGACTTGCCAACTCTGGCCTCCAAAATGGAGAAAGTGGGAGAATTAACCCTGTAAGTAATGTGCCTCATCACTTAAGTACAGGAAGACCAAATCCATTATCCTGTTCATGCATGGGTATGTCTTGAGACCATCTGGACAAGAATGGACTAGGTCTGCTAAGGTGTAAGTCACGGGGAAGGCTAATTCTAGAAGCCCAAGTAGTCCAGTGCAGAATATCTAATGAAACATGCCCTTGTGGGCATTGCGCTGTTTACCCACAAGCAAGAGAGAAATGTAGCCAGTGCCACCTGTTCGGCCTCTATTGCCACAAAGGCAAAGGTTAGAATAAAGATTACTATCTCAATTAAATGAAACATCTGAACTCAAAACTACCAAAGAAAAGGACAAAAAAAGATGATCAGCTCAGCAAACTGGCTGTTCCTAGACCCAATTTCAACTAAATCAGTTTAATCCCTAGTCTGGAGTCAACCTGATTAGCAGTTCCTCAAGAAATGAGTGCAGGTCTCAGAATGACTTCAGAGGTCAATTCACAGCCCAGAATGAATCAAACCTTCAGGTTCATTTGCAAAACACTGCCTATCAGGTGCTGTGCTAGACGGCACCGCATCACATCTAACCCCCTGACCAACTCCAAGCAGGCACTACTGTTCATCGTCAGATGCACAGACCAACCCCCAGAGAGCACAGGGCACTGAGCTGGTCGTGATGAGAGAAGCTGAACTCAGGTCTGTCCAGCTCCGAAGCCTACGCCCTTAAACTCCTTGTAGCTGTATCTCTAAGCAGGGCTAACTCAGTTGGACAGGTAGAGGCCACCATGCATCAGACCAACCTGTGGACATGGGGAGACCACCCACTCTAAAATAGCCCACTGCTACCACTGTCATTCTCTTCCCTTATTCTACTTTAGTCTAATCGCATCCATTCATTTAACAAAGGCTGTGATTATCCTATAATCTACGCAGTGAACATTACAGCAGTGAACTAGACAGACAACAATCTCCACCCTCACATTTCTGACATCATTTATTTAATTTATTCCTCTATGTCTCCATATCAAAAGCTCCATAAAATATGTCTGGCTTACCGCCTATTTCCAGCACCTAGAACAGCCTTCTGACACGTGGGTACAACAGACAGCAATTTTTTTGTCAGACAATTTCATCCATGACATCCTCAGCAAGGGTGTAGAAAACTGGTCACACAACTCACCAAACTGATTTTATTACCACACACAGTTCCTTATAGTGCATTGTCTTAGCACTGTACTACAAGTGGCCACTACATAAACCTTTAAATAAAATCTTTAAGACATTCCATATTTTTAAAATGTAGAAACAAACCCACTTACTCATCTTTAAGAGTTCATTTTTCTGTGCAGGAAAAAAAAAACCAGTAAGAGATAGCCACAATACTATAAAGCAGTAAATGCAGGTAAGAGGGGAAAAAGGATTTTAAAATAGATTTTTATTATAAAAATAAAATAACACTAATCGGAATCAGGTCCCTTCTTTCTTCTTGACGCTTTGGAGGAAGCCCCAGACTCTGTTCTTTCCTTGCCACGCTCAGTCCGCTGCGTCAGCCACTCCTTCTCCAGCTGCTTCAGCATGTCTGCAGTGAGCAGTCCCTGCTGCACCAGTCTGGAAGCCAGGGACTTCTCCGCCCCGCCGGGGCCGGGTGGCTCGGCAGCTCTACTCCCTGAAGTTTTGGCCATGCGCATCCTTCTCGCTTGGCTCTTTAATGGTCCTTGCAAACGAGAATGGCTCTCTGCTGACAAGTTCTCCAAGTTCAACAGCTTCTGTGTCTCTGAAATTTTAATCAGTTTGGTGATGTTGTGTACCCCATCCTGGATAATGCCATCTAGCTCTTTCTGGAGGTCTCGAACAAGGCTGGCATCTGGAAACATATCTATAAACCGATAGCTGGGAAAAAGACATATCACGTTACAGCAACAGCTCCTATCACAGCTAATCTCAGTGACAGAACTGCATCTTGACACTGATTGATTCCAAATGTTTTTGTTTTTGCAAAATGTGTCCAATGTCTTTGCTCAGCTTTTATTTCTGCCCCAATACACCTAAGCAATGTACCGTTAGGAGGATGGGTCGTCACTCCTACCTTAAGTGACTCCAATATGCTGCCCTCAGTGGGACATGCCTGCCAGCCGAGAATCACTGACCTAGAGCAGTGCGGCAGGTCCTGGAGTAACACCACTTCGTCCAACACTGTTCCACTGTAACACTGATGAGCTGCCCTAGGAACTTACTCTTGTTTATATCAACTAGCCTATGGTAAAACTGGTTTTGTTATATATCCTTTCTCTTAAACTGAAAGTTGCAGACCCTACCGATGGCGTTAACTGAGGATGTGAACTGCACCTCTCAAATGATAATGTGTAAATCAATCACATGGGGGTCCTGTTAAAATGCAGAACTTGAGTAAGTCTGCTCTTCTCTATTTCTAACAAGCTTCCAGGTAACGGCAAGGCTTTCGGTCCTCAGACCGCCTTTTGAGTGTCAAGGGTCTACTGGACCTTCTCACCTACGTATCTTCACTGGAATCAATACGAACGCCTTAAGTCACTTTTGGGTGGGGATAAACCAGGCTCAACTGCCTTTATGGACAATACACATAATATAGAGCACCTTCCAAATATGCGCCTAATTAAAAAGAGCAAAACGCCATTCATAAAACCTGTGGTTTGCCCCAGTACTTAGAAAAATGAGAGCACACAGAGGAAAAATTCGGCACCTTAGCCACAGGTAAAGATCCAAGACATCGTGCACAGCTTCCAGATCCATGAGGTCTTTAATATTCTTGGGTGGAAGTAATGGCCATTTAATGTATCGGCGTAACCACGCAAAGGTCAAGGGCTCGTTCCTGCTGTACTGCCTGGCGAACTGAGAGAAACAGAAACAAGAGCTGAGTGAAAGAATCAGATTTCACTTAAGTCTGTGATTAAAAAAAAAAAAAGGAACAACAAAATGTTAACTGGGATTCTGTTCCAATAGGCAGGCTTGTTTCTTTCCTTCTTTATCCTTTCCTGTATTTTAAAGAACATTTAATATTTTATAAAGGTAAATTTTTTTAAGGGTGGGGGAATGACTTCCTTCTTGTTACAAAACCACTGGCCTCAGAGGCCATCACTGGGCCTGAGCTCTTTTGAAGTTCCACAGGAACAGAGAGCGGGGAAAATCTCTCGATTTCACATTCTAATCTTTAAACAAAACACATAAGCAACTGTTAGACTGTCCTTAATCTCAGGAAGATGCTTCCGCTTCATCAGAATAATTCGAAGAATGCTGTAAGGGGGTCAAGGCTCAAGCTCCGTGCAGGTCAGTGTGCAGCACCTACGACTTCGTTCCACTAACTTCAACCTCATGCCAGCTCGCTGTCTAACAAATGCCAGTTCAAAGAAACACACACACACACACACACACAAATATATATTTTTTGAGAGTTTGTTTATTAAAGCTGGGAACAGTGAAACAAGGAAGGGCTTAGGACAGAAGAAGCAACAAAGGGGACCCTGGAGACAGGTTCAGGGGCTTGGCCTGAACAGGGGTTTTGCTGCCCATTGCTTCCCTGGTTGCAAACCTCATGGAGAGCCTTCGAGTTTAAGAGATGCATGACTGAGAAGGGACGACGGGGGAAGGGAAAGGTACGGGTGTGCTTCTGAGAGGGGGAGCACACGTAAGAAACGTATTTTCCAGGCCCTGGCTGGTGTGGTTCAGTGGATTGAGTGTTGGCCTGCAAACCAGAGGGTTGCTGGTTCGATTCTCAGTCAGGGCGCATGCCTGGGTTGTGAGCCAGGCCCCCAGTTGAGGGCGGGCAAGAGGCAACCACACATTGATGTTCCTCCCTCTCTCCCTCCCTTCCCTTCTCTCTAAAACTAAATAAGTAAAATCTGAAAAAAAAAATGAAAGAAAGAAACGTATTTTCTAGATAAATACCTGGACATGGAAGACCTCTAAGACGTAGTAAGGGAAAAAGAAAGTGGCAAGGTGCAGAATAAGTCATCATAACATTTATGGAAAAACATACCCACAAAACAAAAGTAGAATTTCTATATGAACCAGTATATCTAGGTGGGAAAATGCAACCAAAAAAGTCTGCAAGGACACGCACACACTGTTAACAGTTATGTCACAGGACCAAACTCGGGTAGCCCAACTTATCCTATCTGTAATGTCTTAATTTTCTGCAGAGAAAGTATTTATATGTTATTTATGTAATTTTAAAATAAATCTAGAAACAGAGTGGATAAAACTGAGCTAACATACAGAACATTAAAGTCTATATAAGACGAGGCAGCAAAAAGACGACCAGAGTCAGAAAGCGATTCAGAGAGGAGACCGTGGGTCTGGGGTGGGGCGAGGGCGCGCCAAGCAGAGCAACGGGGCCAGCAAGGGTGCAGAGAGGTGGGGGGACACGGCTTCCACTTCCCTTCCCTGGGCCCCTTGTTCTGCTGAATCCTGTGCTCCTCAAAAGTCAGCTGTTCGTATCCCTGCTCAAATGAGTTAAAGAAAAAGGGACCCGGCCCTGGCCAGGTGGCTTAGCTGGTTGGCGCATTGTCCTGTCCACCAAAAGCTTGTGGGCTCGATCCCTGGTCGGGGCGTGTATGGGAGGAGACCGATCGATATTCCTCTCTCACACTGACATTTCTCTCTTGCCCTCTAAGATCAATAACATATCCTCAGAGAAGGATTTAAAAAAAAAATCAACTACCTTTGTGTTAAAAAAGAAAAGGGACTGGAACCCTGACACCAAACTCATACAAGACGGCAATCCCTGGCTCAGTGCCTCATGGTTAAGAAAACCAAATACTATTGCCACTACCAAACCCCCAGTCACCCTCCCTTCCAAAAATACTACCAACACACCATTAAGAAAGAAGTGTAGCATTAGTCAAGGAACCTCGCTTCCCTTGAAAAACTGTATTTATTTTTGTTTTAGCTTCCTCACAAAAGCTACCATACAAGCCCAAATACAAAGCAAGGGTTCTCCTTCCCCCCCCAAAATCACTTGTACAAAAAAGGGAATCACTTTCTATTCAAGTTCTGACATAGTATCTCATATTAAAGTATATTCCCCAATTGTTTTATTTTGAGTAACAAAGTACTGTTTGGGAAAAAATACCTCAACCTGAAACAACTCAAAATATGCTAAAGGTAAAGGCTTACCTGTAACAATGAAGAGCAGACAAAAGGCTGCTTCTTGTTGATGGGGGCTGTGCAGAAAACATACCTCACTCGGAGACTTAATGGGATATGCTGGATCAACTCCGCAGAAAATTTAAAGTCATCCATATTGCAGACAAAATAATGCCCATCGACTTGTGAAAAGTCTACAAAAATATCCTGGGGAGGAGGGGGAAGATAGATTAAATTATTGGACTGCCTAATTGGACATGAATAATGTACTCAAATCTACAAAAGGCCACCTTTAAAAAAAATGTTTCA
>PVKM010050278.1:0-10769 GCA_004027735.1 Carollia perspicillata
AATAACCTTTGGACTGGGCCTAAAGCAGCACAACATCCAAAGAACTGTTTGCAACGATAACAAGAAAGCAGATATTGTGACTACCCAACTGATGGCCGTGAGAGTGAAAATTAAAAACACTGTGTAAAATAAAAACATCACTGTGTTAGCTTATCTGCAGCAATAGAGATGCCTTCCTCTGTAGACTTAATTGTTCCCCTTCCCTTTGTTAAAAATACGCCTTGCCTTTACCTACTAATGGGAACACTATTTGGGCTCCTTCCCTATCAGTGCTTCCTGAATAGCTATTCTTTGGATCTAAATAAATGCTTGTTGCCTCTCCCTTTGAAAGGCCTCTTATTTTTTAAGTTAATAAGATTTGCTTATTAATTTTATTTATCACCTATCTGCGTCTACTGAAACACAAGTCCAGTCTGAGAGCAGGGATTTGTGTTTTGTCCACTGCTCTATCCTTTGGACCTAGAATATCATTTAGCACATAGTGGATTTCTCATGAATATCGTTGAGTAATATTGTCTTTTCAAAGACAGAAAAACCCAATCATCTCAACATTTTATTTAAACAAAAGACTGCCTTTAAAGTGGACACATCGCTTACACTTGCTCAGTCTCATTTCCCTGCAGAATGCAGGTGAAATGCCTACTTTACAAGTAGTTACAATAAAAAGTTGTGTAAAAAAACTGTGAACGATCACTGACTTGTAGTAAGTTCTCCATCCATGTCAACACCTGTTTTCTATTTTTGTTAATGTATAAACTCTCACTGCTGGGGAAGCACTTGAAGACAAGGACCAGATCTTAGCCATCCAGCACACAGTAGGGGCTCAATGAATGGCTTCTGACTGACCAGATATCTGAACCATTAACCCAAAGGATTCACTCTTTAGGTCCAAAGATGAGCAATTTCCCTCAAGTATTCTAGGCAATTTCCCTCAAGTATTCTAGGCATGACAACACAGGGCAGGGCAAAAATAGGTTTACAGTTGTGAGTATGCAAAAACAGAGTTTATTCTGGTATCATTACTTATTAATCATTGTATTATTTTCCACACGAACAACTGTAAACCTATTTTTGCCCCACCCTAAACACTCTTTTCAGAGAGAAAGAAGACTTGCAGATGTAATGTGTCTTACAAACACTGCAGTTCATAGAACCCGTGCACAGCTGGGGTCGCTGAGGGCCCCAGAGCCGTGTATCCATGCTTCCCGGGGGAGCCGACGATCATCTTCCATGACATCATCACACAGCCGCCACAGCACTGTACAATATTGTTTGCAATTCTGACTGCCACCTGCAGGAGACCACATACATCTTCACAGAAGGGCGCCACTGCTGGGGAAGGACGCGCCAAGGTGTAGAGTTACGAGCCTGTGATCTAGGGCCCGACTTCCGGGTTTCGATACCAACTCTGCCACTTTCTAGCTGTATGACTTCAAGGGAGCGACTTAATCTCTCTGCACCTTGTCTGCACATCGGGAAGCACAAGGACCCTCCCTATCTCGCAGGGCCACTGTGCAGATTCACTGAGTCGATCCTGCGAAGCACTTAGAACAATGCCTGGCCTATAGTACATGTTCAAAAATGTTATCTTTTCTTACCAATACAGTTTAGAATGTACCAGGAGCCTGAACAATGCTTGGTGAAGTGACAGTATAACATAAACACATCCAAATTTTCTTTTAGCTGCCCATTATAAATGATAGTAAAGGGGTTAAGTACAACTCAACCCCTATCCCTACTCAGAGAAGTGTTTAATACATACATATATATATATATATATATATATATATATATATATATATATATATACATATATATATATGCATGTGTCTGTATACACACACATACACACTAACTCAAAATGCTCTGCCCCTTTCTGCTTATGTGATTTGAGGCATAATCTTTAGCTGCAGAGTCTCAATGTCTTTACCTGTGAAACTCACCTATCTCCCAGCATTGCTCTGTGGCTTGATAAGGTAACATCTGGTGTTTTACAAATCCTACAGCATTATAAAATATTAAGTTGGCGTTACAAGTAGAAAAGCTTGAGTCCCTCAGCAAAAGGGAGGGTTTAAAAAAATAAAGCACATCAAACTACTCTGTCTTCTTACTTTTGTGCAAAATTAAAATGACTCTTTACAGAATCCAATTTGGATAAGCCCACGTCAGTACGACTACCACAAGCCATCACTAATGACATGATTGATGGCTCAGGAGGGCGAGCCGTTTCATGTTCACTGTGCATCATGTTTAATTCGCCAAAAGGAGTTTGTGTGTATAATTAATGCGCTCTTCTTCCTGGCTCCATTTGGAAACATGTAAAGGGTCTCTAGGGAATTCTGTAAGTTAGAAACAATTAATAAAATAAAACCACTTAATTAAAGAGAATAATTGGAGTCTATTTTACACCAGAAAATGGAGGGATAAAAGTCACTTAGGAAACACGTTGTATAAAAATGGCTGAGTTTAAAAGAAAGAACAGTCTGCAGACAGAACACATGTAAGTCATGACAGTGGCCCGATTTCCCAGGCCCTTTGTTCTGGAATGATTGAAATCCAACTGACCTGACATGTACGCGAAAGGCAAGGTTACTGGCCCTGCAATGACAAGTGCCATTCTTCTGTAGGAAAACTTCATTTATTCATTACTCCAATTGCATGCTGACAGCACCTTCTCTGTCCCACTGTAGGGGCCCATAGGTAAACAGCAGCCCCTCTCCCTCTGCCTTCCAAAAACTCTAAGTCTAGCTAGGGAAAGAGAGAAGTCCACACACAAGTAAAATACAGAGAAATAAACACTATGAGGCAACAGAGGACACCATGGAGCCGTGAGGCAGGGCTACCAACCCTGCCAGAAGAAACCAATAATGCTTTCAGAAGCTTGTTTAACAGGATACAAAAAGGACAGTGCAATTGCAGACATAACATCCTCTACTACGTCACATATGCATGAATTACTTTGGTAAATTACATAAAATCCAGTGTTTCCAAGAACAGAGTATGTTTCTGAGCAGAAAAAGATGTAGTCGGAAACCAGATGGAAAAAGAGCGCTAGTTCAAATCATATAATTATGTAAACTTGTATGTATGTAACATCTCCAGGCTTCTGTTTTCTCTTGAATAAAAATGGAGTTTTGGGAACACCCAGATGGTAGTAGACTGTGTTATGGTTCCCAACTAGCTCTGTCCTTCTCAGTGAGAGGTTTACCCAGCCACACCTTTTGTCACGTGACCGCCAGCACCTCAAAGCACAGGGACAATATCCCCTGCCCCATTGTTTGGCCACATGGCTTTGGCCAATGGGATATGAGTGGATATAATGTGCACCAGAACTGAGCAGAAACCTGAAATGCACTCACCTTGTTCAGTTCAGACTGTTGTATTTCTGCCCTCTGCCATGAGGAGCACATAGCCCAAATGGGACTATTCCCAGAGCCTAGGTTCCTGAAATGGAAGGACTCTTGGAACAGAGCTGAGCAAAACTGTAGCACACCTGAATAACTACTAAAATTTGAGGGAAGCTTGTTACCACAGCAAACGTTCACCAATACATAGATGAATGAATAGCTCATAGGCTAAGAGGAAGTCAAACAGCTAATAATACAACAATCAGAAAAGTGCCATGACAAATACATGCGTGGGATAGTCATGAGGAACCAATAACATATGTAAGACACTTGCCCCGTATTAGGCATTGAATTAATGCTTGATTCCTTCACCTTGGACCACCCAGGAAGAGACAATAGGCTCAGAGTTAAGCAATTAGAATGGAGGTCATGCCGAAGCACGAATATATTCATGTGTTCCATATGAGATACCTGCCATCACAATTAATTGGTCATGTTCTAGGTTGACTCTCATATTGTGCCTACCTTGGGCAAGTCCTTAAGCTCTTTGCACCTCAATTTGCTCATCTGTAAAATATTTAGTTAGCACTGTAACTTCTTCAAACAGCAGCTGTGATAACCATATTAGTTAATCCATTTGAAGTTCTTCAAAGAGAGCCTAACACAATATGTGCTCAATAAGTGTAAACCATTGTCAGTATCAACACTACTATTCAATAACAAATACTTTTTATAATTTACTGAGGTTACTCCTACACCTTCTCAATACTATAACCATAAACTGATGACCCACCCAAAATACAGTATGCATTTGCACACAAACACATAAACACATGCACACACAATCCTTTATCCTTTACAGAGCTTCTGTCAATGTACCCGTATAAGTAATACGAAAAGTCATTTTCAATTCCTTTGAAAACTCCCAGTGAAAAGACATAGTGGTGAAGTATTTGGGCTAAGTACAGCGTAACTCACTAGATAGGTTACTATTTTTGGTTTCTTAGGTAAATTCCTTACAAAGAATTTTCATTATACTTTCAGAACTCCAAAATATTTGGTCAGATCAATAAGTAAGAAGATTAAAAAGTGATCAACATAAGTTTTGAAAGTTTATTCATAAGCAAAATAGATCTCTTGTCTTCAAAAGGCTGGTTGCATTGTTTGCTGTCCCAGTGACATTAACATCAAAGTCATCGAGTGTTTCTAAAGCCTTTGAGAGGGACAGAAACCTTGGACACTCTCTCCAGAAAAACGCACATCGGGAATTCAGAATCCTCACCACATACTCCTCTGTGGTTCCACAGCTGATAGACGAAGTGATGGCCAGATGTCAGTAGTGAAAGGGGTGTGCGGGAAGGGGGACCAATATAAAACATGGACAATAATTCCCAATTCAAAGTATGAACGACAGAAGCCCAAGCAGATCTCTCAGAGAACAAGTTTCCAAATCCCCTATTTAGTGCAGATCGGTGGGCCAACTGGGCCTCAATTTTCTGTGCTTAATTTCCTCATTATAAAATGGGGATAACAATAGTTCCCATTCCGTGGTGTTGTGAAATCTAAAAGAGGCCATCCATGAAAAGTGTGTGGCACACCGCTCCCACAATAGAAGGTCTTAGTAAATAGTAGCTACTATTCCCGTGTTGGGATGCAGGACTCCGAGGCTCAGAAAGGGGAGTAACTTGCCCAAGGTTGCACAGCGTGTCAGAGGCAGAGTGAGATGAAATGCTCAAGAATAGGACTTACAAGTGGGCCAAATGCTGGAGTTAACAAACCAGGGCATCTAGAAATAACAAGTGCTAAAATCAGCTGATATTTGTTTGCGGCTCAGCTGTTCCACTGCGCCAGCTGCTCCAAACTTTCAGACGTTTCTTAGCGTGGCACAGAGACACCCCATCCTATATTCATTCCATCAGCCTCAAATCTAATTCCAATCGTAGAGAGGTTTTTTATTTTCCTTTTTTTTAAGTAGGCCTAAAATTGAATACCCATTCATATTTATAGTAAAGGGACATTTCCTAAGAAAGTGCCTTGTAAGGATTCAGATCCTCTTTCCTCAGCAGTTTTTCCCTCTGGCCGTTTTGGGTCTATGTTGATTCCTTCCCTGAGTGAAACATGTCTCAGAGGCTCACACTGCTGAAAGGCGTAGAAGCTTACTCACAGGCCCACGGGCATGGGTGTGTCCAGGGCCAGCATTAAGGGGACAGGGCTCTAAAGAAGCCAGCACAAACCCCAACTTTGGATAGGAAGCAAATCGATTCAACAGCAAATGTCAAGCATATTTCTATGAGAGTATTGAGGAGCTATTCCAAACAAAAATTCCCAACTTATCTTATCAACAGCATGAAAAACTGTTTAAAATAAAAAGACAAACTATCAGACATCGTCTAGGCACAGTGATGAGCCAAACTGGGACAAAAGCCCTGAGTTACTGGCCCCACACTGCCATTTACTAGCCGAGCAACTATGGACATCGCCCTGATCTCTTAGGTCTTGGCTGTCTCAGAAAAGTAAAACAACTAGTCAACAGCAAGATGTCAGGCCAAACGGTCTACAAAGACTCTTTCGGTTTAGGAATTAAAGGGAGAGAATAGCTCATATTCATAGCAAACACTTCATAACAGAAACTAGCCAAATGCCTCCCATCACCGGATGAGATAACAGGTGGCTCTTAGAATGGAATACTACACAACCGTGAAAATGAATGAACTGTATCTACATGCATCAGTGTCCAGAAATCTTGGAAAGAGAATGAGAAGCAGAGTCATAAGAATATTTTACAATATAATTTTAAAGTTCAAAAGCAGGCAGAATAAAATTAAATAATAAATTGTTTAGGGACAGCCATGGAAAGACATCAAGGACACAACTGACATGAAATTCAGGCTAGAAGTTACCTGGGAAAGAGGGAGCGGGCTGTGATCAAGAAGGAGCCCTTAGGAAGCTTCCAGAGACACGTGACATTCTACTTCGTGGCCTGAGGAGTGGGAACTTGGGTTTTTATTTTAGTTTTATCGTATTATTGTTCATTAATTGTATACATATGTGGTCATAGGTTCTTTTGTACATATTCTCTATCACAACTAAAAAGCAGGTCTAAAGGGCCCCTATATTTTAATCAAAAATGACTACCACATTGCAACAAAACACATGATATACCATTAACCCCCAAACAACTTGGCAATAGCGGTGGCACTGTCTTTATTTCACAGGCCAGGAAACTGGTTCCGAGCAGTTCAGTACAGAGGAGGGGCCACGAGTCGGATGGGGTCTCTTTGTCCGCAAAGCTCATGTACTTTCCACCCCACCCTATCAGGCTTGGGGTAGGCAGAGCAACTGTAATTACTTCCCCCATGCTACCAGGATAGAAAGAGACCCAGAAAGATGCCATGTCTTGCTCAAAGTTGCCCTGGAATTTATCATTAAAAGGACAAAAGTCCATAATCTGATCCTGAAGTCCAGACTCCTTGCAGGGTGTCTGGCTAAATGTAGGCAAGGAGACACTGGTATTTATGTGCCAGTCCTAAAAGAGAGAAAATATACTAAGCCCCTCCTCTTTATTCCCTCTGATCTGGTTTGCATGAGGTCAGGGACTTCGTCTCCAATACATGCAACACTGGAAAGATGTACAGAAAGATAGGACTATGCTAATACGGCAGTCTGAATATAATTTTCATATCCAAATGTGTCTTGCTTTTTAAAGGACCAATTTTCTCCAAGGACATTATGTGCAAATATGTGCAAATTTGTTCATGCCTTGCTTCTCCCAGCCCCAAACAGCAAAATGGCATGACTCCATTTTCTGATATCCATGGATTTTCTAATTTAAACAGGGCCATTATCTTTCCTGTTTATGAGTTTGTTTCGCATCTCGGGAAATTTCAACCCACACATAAGCTACAAAATGTGCTTCCTTCCATTTTTTCCCATTACTGTTAATTAGGTAGTAAAATACAATCCACCTACGTGAAGAAGATGGGTAAAAGAAAGTAAAAGCTAAATGAATTTTTCATTTCACACATAACGATCTGTAAGCAAAGTCAGAGAGTCCCCTGAAGCTAACCATCCAGTGCTTCTTCCCCCAGTGATGGAGGGTCTGGTTGTTTACGTCCATCACTAGACGTCAGAGCTGAAGGGAACACCGGGAACCAAGGCCGTTCCCCAGCCCAGTGTTTGGCACATGGCAATGGCTTATTAAATGTTTGAAAACTAAGTAATAATCGCTCATAGTTATAGTAGCTAATACCTATAGAAAAAAAGCATATTGTGTGTCAGATAAGGTTCTAAACATTATACCTACATATATTAACTCATTTAATCTTACAATAATACCAAAAGTTCGGTATGGTTATTATCCTCATGTCAAAGACAGGAAACCGGGGCTCAGTATGGTTGTGGCACTTGTCCAGCATCACACACCTGGGGAGCCACAGAGCTGGGGTCCAGGCTGTTGGCATCTGTGTTTTCAACCCCACGTTATCCTGAACATTTCTTAGGAGAGATGGAAAGAACGAAGCCCAGGGATGCAAAATGACTATAAAGGTCACACAAAGTAATACTCTGGAAGAAAAGCAAGAGGCTTGGAGTCTGAAAGATGGTTCCAGTCTGAGCTACTTGCCCTACATATCTGGGGACCTGAACAACATGTATTTCCAGGGGCTTACTGGGGTCAGGCACCAGTGATTCCAAGAATGTAGGAGTCGTGTTGGTCTTGTATTTGCATGTTTCCATTCTCTGCGCTGTAAAATGACACCAGTGAGAATGAAATCAGCAAAGCAGCAAGCGTTCCCCAAATGGCAGCCCCCTAAAGAAACCGTGTAAGTTCAAGTCTAAGTATCGCCCTCTCACTGGATACGGGTCAACTTACCCAAGAGGTATTCTTACATCTCACCCTCCAGAACTAGTGAAAGGCTTACACTAGGAACAGCTTTAGAAAAAAGTCACACAGAAAGGTGGGGAACAGGTAGGTGAGTGGGGATTGAAAGGACGTATCTTAGGACTCTAGGAGAGTAAACATTTCATTCGCTCCATCGTGGTGCCAGGAAATGCCCCAGAGAATAACTCAAATCAAGGGGATGGGCAATATTGCTGAGTGCTTCAAGCTCGAATGTTGAAGCTAGACAGATCCAGGTGGTACCTTGCCTCCTCCGCTTGCTAACACAGGTCAGGCAACCTCTCCAGGCCTTGATGTCCTCATTCCTGCTACATACATGCACTGTGAGGATTTACCCCAAAGGCTAGAACATGGGAGGAAAAAACCCCATGGGATGAGGGAAGGACAGGAAGAAGATCCCAAATCTCTCTCTCTCTGGGGCGGGTGCTCATGTAGTCTCAAGGTAATACAAACTCAATGGATTATTTAAGAAATAAAGAAGAAAAATTATATACTTTTCCCCTTACAAGCCCAAGCACTTGGTATTCTTTATGAGCATTTTCCTTTGCATAGTTTACCCATCCACTATGAATAGAACATTAGCGGGTAAGAAATATGAATGATACACATATATCCTCAGCCATGGGCCTACAAAGTGGACATAGAGGAAACTGTATTATACAGCACAATTACCATTTATATAGTATATACTTCTCTGTAATAATATCAGCCCATTGAACACTCAGAATGTCAGAATGGTCCTGCATGCTCAGGGGCAGCCCAGGTGCCAAGCATGGGATGAAATTGAGGCTCTGCTCTGAGCCCACAGGAAACCTCCCTCTCTGGAACATGGAGGAACCTCATGTGGTCACACGGCTCTCAGAAAAGGATATATGTGAATATAATGAAAGTAAGTGTTACTACAATGATCATCCTCATGATATGCAATGAGAACAAGAACAATGAGCGACTGAACCAAGACTATCTGGCTAAGAAGTCATGGCGCCAGGTCTCGAACCTGGGCCTATGTTATTCCACGGCACTCTGCTACCTCTCCTTCCAGACTTCCTGGCTGGCTCAGCGTTTCCTCTCAGCCACTGTGATGCACGGCACTCCGCCTACGCTGATTACCACGTTCCTGGTGTCCCCTTCCACAAGAACCCTCGCTGACAGCCCATGCTCACAGCCCCATAACACTGGCTCCTTACCTCTAATTCGGTGCTCAGCGGGCATCGTCTGCTCGTTTCTCAGTTCCCTCGCCACAATGTGAGCTCACGAGGGCAGAGATCACGTCCTGCTGACTGCTGGGTCTTGTCACCCAACTTAAAGCATCAGCTCAGGAAATATTAGCTAATGAGTAAATAAACGATTCCAAAAAGGAGAGTGCGAAATAGAGTAATAAAAAAGTTGCATGCTTTAGTGAAAGGCTAACTGAACAGAGAGAACACCGGGGTTCAAGTTGTAGCTTTGCTAGTCACTGGCTCTTTTTTACCCCCAACAGCATAATCCCTTATCTCTGGATTTCTGTTTACTCGCAAATAAAATAATGTAGTTGTACTGGACCGCCATATCTCCTGGCAGTCAAAGAAAACCACTATTTATCTGTGCCTGTGAATCTCTTCTCATTTTATTGGTGATGGTATGGAGAGAGAGAGAAGGAAAGAGAGAAAGAGAAGAAAAGAGAGAGAAAGAAGGGGGAGGGAGGGGACGAGAGAGAGATCTAAAAGATAAGTTTGGCAAATTCTGCAGCCTTGGACAAGTCCTTTAATCTCCAGTGACTTCTAGTTTCCCCATCTGTAAACTGAGAAGGTTGAACGAGGTCATTTCTACCATCCTTTCTGATTTTAACTGTAGTGCCTTTTAATTCTACTTTCCTCCTCGAGTCCTGACCTAGAAATCCACTGTACCTTGTAAATGTTTTTTACAGTCCTTTAAAAATTCACACCATAGTAAGTGGTCAAAGCCTAGAGAACGAATTCAAATCTGAAGTTTAAAAAGTGATTTCAAATACCTTCCAATAACACTAAGCTTTTGTGCCGTTTCAGCGTAAAACTTGGGGAAAAGGCTGCTATCCTCTGACTTTTTTAGAACTTTAAATGCAGAACTTCAAAACAGACTCATCTCGGGACTATCGGTCACAGCTCTGCGGGGCGGCCAGGGGAGCGCCAGGAGCCAGAAGCACCAATACGCACAACTGGGATGATCTGGGAATGTAAAATAAAATATTTCACCCCCCTCTTGAAGCAGAACATTCTCCATCTTGCCAGTGCAGACCCAGAAAAGCCCAATAGGCTTCCTTGGATCTGGACGCCCAGAACATCAAATGTGAGGCTCAAAGGAAACAAAACAAACAGGCCCCTCAGGGTTCCCATTTGGGAGCACCCGCATCTAAGAGCAGACCCTGTCATCGTCCCCAAGACACGTTTCTGATGACATGGTATCATGAATGTTCTGTTAATGAGTCATTTTAATGTACTTTTTATATTCCAGGCGACCATTCAACCAACAGCTACTGAATACCTGCTTTGTGTCCACTGTTCAGACAC
>PVKM010050279.1:0-10744 GCA_004027735.1 Carollia perspicillata
GCAAGACCCAGCAGCTGGTCCAGCGTCCCTGCATTTGACAAGTCACAGGCCTCTCCCAGTGGGGAGGGACCAGAAGGAGATTACACCTTCCCGCGACTTTCACTCCGCCTAACCCTGCACGCCTGGGTGAGGCGGCCGGGACCCCAACACCCCCAGCTCTTTGGTCCCACCTCCCACGGCTGCCTTGGTCCGGCCCCGACAGGGGCTGGTGAGCATGCAGGCCTGACACACCTGCCCTGTCATTCCCACACCTCAGTCCAGATGGCCCCATGGTAGGGGTGGGGTGGGGGCTTGGGCGTGCTGAGCCGCAAGGTCTGGCCTACCTGCTTGTTGGGGTATTTGGGGGGATTGGTGCGGTAGCTGTAGTCGGAGTACTGCTCAGAGCCCGTGGACGTGGTGTCCCCGGTGCCCACAAATGTGTTTGCAGGCGGCAGGTCCTGCACCACCTGGTGCTTCTTGGAGGCTGAGGGTGACTGGGGCTGCAGCTGGATGGAAGGCAGTGGGGAGTTGGAGCGGTAGTGGCGGCCCAAGTCAGGGCTGCCTGGTGGGTAGTTGAGGGGCAGGTGGATGCGGGGGCTGTCCCCGGGGGCATCGCTCATCAGGTTGAACTTGAGGGACTTCTGCAGCCCGGCCTCGTCCTCATCCTCCACTGGTTTCACGGGCTTCGGGGACTTGCTCTTCTTGCCTTTGCCTTTGTTTCCCTTGGAGGCTTTACTGCTGGGCTTAGGGGTGTACAGGTCCTTGGTCTCCTTCTTCCCGGCCTGGTAGCCACTCTTGGCCTCCCGCTGACGGCAGTAGCGCACGAGCACGGCCAGGGCGATAAGCAAGGCCACGGCCACAATGCCAGCCACCACCCCAAAGAGGATGTTGCCACGCTGCTTGGAGCGCTCATATTCTGGATCCCCAGCAATGTCGATGTCCAGCGGCGTGTCCAGGCTGTGGCCCAACAGGTTCTCCAGCAGCGTGCGGTTGGCCAGGGTCTCGTTGACGTAAAGGTGGACCAGGGCTGTGCCGTAGCGTGGGGGCTTGCCGCGGTCACTGACCTTCACCACTAGACGGTGCAGCCCGTGGTGGCGCCGCTCAATCTCCTTCTCCAGGGTGATGGCACCCGACCGCGACCCAATCTGGAAGAGTCCGTAAGGGTTGCCCCCAGTAATGCTGTAGGTCAGCTCGGCGTTGACGCCGGAGTCAATGTCCTCAGCCGTGACCTGGCTGACCGTCTCCCCAAGACGTGTCTGGGGGGTCAGCAGCCGGTGTGAGGTGTTGGAAGGGGCAGTAATAAAGGGTGCATTGTCATTCTCGTCCAGCACGTTGATGGTGACACCAACGTAAGCGGAGCGAGGCGGGACGCCGCCATCCACCGCCTTCAGCTGGAAGGTGTAGGTGCTCTGCTGTTCCCGGTCGAAGCTCAGGCTGGAGAGGATGGTGCCTGTGCCATTCTGGATAACAAAGTCACCGTTGTCCTGCTCCACTGTGAGCTGCACCCGGGCATTCTCCCCTTTGTCCCCATCAATGACAGTCACCATGCCCACGGGACTCAATGCTGGCATGTTCTCCATCACGGAGAAGTTGTAGCCACTCAGCATAAACTTGGGGTCATTGTCATTGCAGTCCAGCACATTGACGAGGACAGTGGCCGTGCCCTGGAGGCTGGGGCTGCCCCGGTCAGCTGCCACCACCTTCAGCTCGTAGTTTTCCCGCTGCTCCCGATCAAGGGAGGTCCTTACCCGGACCTCTCCAGTCTCAGGTGAAATGGTGAAGAGGCCCTCGGCGGCTGGCTCAGGCTCCAGAGAGTAGACCAGCTCGGCGTTGGA
This sequence comes from Carollia perspicillata, assembly GCA_004027735.1. Lineage (NCBI taxonomy): Eukaryota > Metazoa > Chordata > Mammalia > Chiroptera > Phyllostomidae > Carollia > Carollia perspicillata. Next base: position 1,815 of record PVKM010050279.1, read on the forward strand.
GCCCGAGTCGGCGTCACTGGCAGTGACCTCGGCCACCACTTCATCTGGCGCATTGTTTTCCGGGAAGGCGACCTCAGTGACGCTCTGGGTGAAGACAGGTGCGTTGTCATTGATATCCACCACCTGCACCTTGAGGGAGTTGGTGCTGGAGAGTGGCGGGTTGCCAGCGTCCACGGCCACGATCACAATGTTGTAGTCTCTGTCCATCTCGTAGTCCAGGGGGCTGGTGGTCTGCAGGAAGTACTTCTTCTTGCTGTCACTTCCCGTTTCACTGGCCTGGCGTAGCTTGAAGGGCACGTTATTTGCCACCACGCAGGTGACAGCCGCGTTCTCCCCCTCGTCTCGGTCAGACACCTGCACCAGGGCCACGGCTGTCTCCGCTGCCACATCCTCCGAGATGTTGGCCATCCCGTCTTGATGGGTCACCAGCCCTATGCCCCGGATCTCGATGGTGGGGGCATTGTCATTCATGTCCTTCACAGTCACCACCACCTGGGCACGGGCGCTCTTGGGGTTGGTGCCTCGGTCCTTGGCAAGCACGGAGAAGCGCAGGGTGCTCAGGTCCTCGCGGTCCACGGGGCCCTGCACGGTGATCAGCCCCGTGTTCCGGTCCAGGCGCAGGAGACGCCTCACCACTTCGGGTGCCTGGTAGAACATGTAGTCGATCTCTGCATTGGCACCTTGGTCCGAGTCATTGGCCCTCACCTACAGAGCAGGGGGGGAAGAAGGACAGGGACGGGTGAGTCCGGAATAGGAAATCAAGGGACGCGCGGGCTGCCTTTCCAACACGCACGGCAGACGCGGCGGCTGTCACGTGGCACCCTGTCCCAGAGCAGCACAGGCACTGCCCCTCTCCCACTCCGGACACTCTGGCCCGTTTCCCCGATGCGCTTCCCTGAAGGACACAGATGCTGCCTGCGACCCCGCAACAGAGCTCCAAGCAACCACTGGAGATGGGCGAGGGCAGAGTTGAATTCTGCTTACCATTCCTGCACTCATCTGCCCAAACGTGGGAACGAGGATCCAGTTGTCCAATCAGCACAGCCCTTCTGCCCCATTAAACTGGCCTTCGACCCCCCTGAACAGCGGGAAAGGTGTGAGCAGCAGAGATGGGGTGCGTGCATGACATATGTGTATGACACACACGCACACACGTGTGATTATGGGCATGTGTGATTGCGGGAAAAGGTGTATGTGTGTGCGTGCACCTGTGTTTCATATCAGTGAAGACCCGCACGTCCACCTGGAGGACACAGGTGAGGGGATTTCTTTTGAAAGCAGCCAGATAGGGATATGGGTCAGAGGGAGCCAGCCAGGCCACTGTTCTGTCAAACCAGGGAAACCTGTTTCTCCCCCTCCCACTGGGCTGGTGCTGGCCAGGCACCAGCTTGAGGAATCCAGCAGAGCCTGCAGCCAGGAGGGAGGGGTTGGTGCAGGCCACAGAGCCTGCTGGCAGCAGGCTGGGCTCCTAGCTTCAAACAATGGACCGTCTGTCCCTTTGCACTGGGCACACCCTCCCGTGGCAACACCGAAGCACTCTATACAAACACGGGGGCCACAGGAACCAGGCAGCAGTGGCCGTAAGTTAGGTACCAAAGCATGTGATGACAGGTGGGCTGGGGGATGGGAGGGAGGCAGGGACGGGCAGAGCTTGGCAGAGCTCTGGGGAGAAGAGCAGACATCTCTTAGGTTCCGATTCAGCTCCACCACTTCCCACTCTTGAGCCAATTATTGAATCTCCCCAAACCTCGGTCTACAAATACACAAAATGGGGATAACACCGGAACCTGTTTCGCGGGGATGTGGTGAGGATTGGATGGAACACGTGTAAGTGCCTGACACGACCTGGCACATGGCGAGTGCTCCCGAAACAGCACCGGGCCCTCTGTTGGTCCACCCACACATCCGTCCTCCGAACTGCCCATCTCTGAGAATTGGTGCTAACACCGTGCTGCGCACCACACGCAGTGGGCCTTCAAGCCACTGCTAGTCTCTTCCTGCCAGGACTTCTCCCAACATGGTGGAGACACCTGGGCTTGGGGTCCCGGCCACCCTGGTCTCTGCGCACCCCTGGGCGCCCAATTCTCACCCTCTGAAAACCAAGCCGTTTCTGCTCACTCCTCCATCCGCCCACCCCATCTACCTCTCTGTCCCCAAGATTTTCATGAGGGGTCCCACTGTCTCCCTGTCTCCACATTGGTCACCCAGCTTCTTATCTACTTCTCTTGACATTTTACCTCCCCTTGTCCGCCTAGGACCTGCCTCCTGTCTGCTTCTCTCCCATCCTTGCTCAGTTCTCTGCCTCTCTCCCACTGCTGCCTTCCTCCCCTCCCCTCTCCCTCTGGGCTCATCTCTTCCTCAGTCTCCCGCTTCACCCAGCGGGAGGGGCGTCAGCTGCCACACAGAGAGGCCGCAAAGCCAGACTGTTGGACACTGCCCAGGCGGATCTGAACACATAGCCCAGATGATATCAGGCAAGTTTCCTGAACTCGATGGACTAAGGTTCCCATCTGTAAAATGGGGATAATGCTCACCTTGTGCTGTGCGGATTAAATGATATAACACACATTATGTGCTTAAAGCAGCCCTGGCACCTACACTATTATTATTCACCATCCCCGACTGTCTGTCTCCCTTTCCTTTCTCAGTGTCTCTTCTATGGCTTTCAGCTCACCAGCCTCTAAAAAAAAAAGGAGTGGAAACTCCTCCCCAGGCTGGACTTCAGTTTGAGGCTGCAGGACGAAGGGTTTCCTAGGACAGGTACCAAGGCCGGGTAACGGTGTCCAAGGCAGGCTGAGCCCTCCTCGGTTCCCTCACATCAAAGACAGACAGCTTCGGCCCATGGGGAAGAGAAAGGAGCTGAGGCTGGCAGGAGGCCAGGGCCAAGATGACAGTGGGAGATACACCCACCTGTCTGCAGGGATGCTTTCTCTGCTCCCTCCCAGGCTCTAGCCCTCCCAAGCTGCCCGGCCCCTGGGGCAGTTCCCACGGAGAGGGGTGCCGAGAACTTCAGCAGAGGCCACCAAACCCCCCACTGTGCCAAGCACCCCACACCCACGGGTGCCCTGTGCCTGGTGGAGGACGCCGAGAGGCAGATATCTGAGGACAGTTCTCTAGAACTCCGAGGACTCGCCTGGCTACAATGGTCTCATCTGACTGGGTCCAGCAGGAGGCTAAAGGAAGGCTCTGCCCTCCAGCTTCAGGACAACCTCACAGGCTACAGGGCCCTGCTGGGGGGACTCTCACTTCTCTGGAGAGATCCTACCAGACAAAGGGTGTTTCCCTTGGCCCAGCTCGGCTCACGTGGCTGGGGGAAGACCAACTGATTGGGGAGGGGGTTTTACTTCTCAGAGATTTCGACAACTTGAGTCTGCCTCGGGGAAAGGGAAGTTACTGGTCACATGCTTTGTCACTATCACTGAGATAGCTTGACAGAGGGAAGTAGTATCACCTGCTAGGGTGGGGTGGGAAGGTCTCACCTAGCTGGGGCTGGGGACAAGAGGCTTCGCCCCGGTATTCTGGTGGTCTGCCCCCGAAGTGAAGGGAAGTCTCACCAGCTTAGGGTGGGCTCCCATTTCTAAAGGTGGGTCGCCCAGACAGTGAGGTGGAGGGGACTCTCACCTGGATGACGGAGTGGCCTATTGGGCTGTTCTCAGACAGCTCAGCCTCATAGGAGGGTTGCTCAAATTTGGGGGCATTGTCGTTGGTGTCTAGCACGGCGACCCGCAGCAGGGCGCTGCTGGCACGTGGGGGGTTGCCGCCGTCCTGCACTTTGATGGTGAGGTCATAGGAGTCCCAGCGCTCCCGGTCCAGGTTGCCCATCACGATGAGCTGCGGCTGTTTCCCGTCCTGGTCCTCCGCCACCTGCAGCCCAAACAGCTCCTGGGCCTCAGGTCCGGCCTGCAGCTCATAGGACGCCACACCGTTGGGGCCAGCATCACGGTCCGAAGCCACTGGGATGGAGAAGAGGGAGCCGATGTTGGTGTTCTCCGGGATGGGCAGCGTGATGACCGGAGAGGCGAAGTTGGGTGTGTTGTCGTTGATGTCCTGCACCTCTATCTGGCCCTCCAGCAGCCGGGGACTGCCGTTCTGCGAGAGGTCTGTGATAGACACTTCGAACTCCAGGATGCAGGGCTCACCGGGGAGCTGGTTCTGGCATTCCCGGAGCCCCTCGCGGTCGATAGAGGTCTCGGTGGTGAAGATGTCGCCTGTCCTGCCTTCCACTCGCAAGTACGGGGCACCTATCTCTAGCTTGTACAGGTGGCCCACATCTGGAAAACCGTAGTCGGCCGTGAGGCTCCCAATGAGGGTGTTGGGCGGCTGCTCTTCCGGAACCTTGTACACCACCTGAGTGCCGTGGCCTGGGGATGCCGCCAGCAGCAGCAGCAGTGCCAGCAGCAAGGGGGGCAGCAGCAACTGTTGCCCCCCAGGGCCTGGGCTGGGCCTCAGGGGCCCCATCCTGGCAGGCGCCAGAATCAGGAAGGCTGCAAGAGGAAGAGGCAAAAGAGGTGGTCAGCCGAGAGGAGGAATCTGGCCCTACGAGGGCTGCCCAGAGCCGGCCCCTACTCCCCCTCTCCCACCTGTACACCACCGTCCTGGAAGGAGAGCTCAGCCCGGCACAGAGCCCTAAGTCTCTCCCAGAGCTGGGCGCAGCAGCTGGTGTCTGGCCCAGCTGGAGGAGCCGGTAAGGGACCTGGAACAGGTCTAGAGCAGCTCCCGCCCATGGAACGCCCTGACCCACCAAACACTCCCTCCTTCCCGCCCTGCTCCTCTACTCAGGGCTTCGCCCAACACCTCCTTCTCACCGGCATCCTGCCTTAGTCACTCATGGTAATTACCCTGATACTGAGATAGAGAGAGGCAGCTAGTGGAAAGGGTGAGGCCTGGAGCACAACTCCCCCTCCCCCACCGCCACACTCGCACAGTAGGAAGGAGACGCGGGTGCCCCTTCCACCCCGCAGACCCACACTCAGGGCCACTCGGATTGGCTGGAGGGGATGAGGGCTTCTTTCTGTCTCCTCTGAGATGCCAAGTCGGTGTATGTGTATGAGTTACGACATCTCCAATCCTTCCTGTCTGACAAAAACCACCCATAGTACCCAATATCCCCCACACCCCGTGAAGGGCCAGCTTGAACTGGGCACCAGCCAAGGCTCAGAAACAGTGAGGGTTGAGGAGTAAGGTGTTAGCCCTCTCCAGACGGCCTCCCAAACACACATGCCCCTGAGCTGGCATGCCTGTGCGCATGGACCGTTGCCGGGGCGCCTCCCCACTCCTTCTCCCCCCGGTCCACGGGCAGATGTGGGGGAGAGCCCGGCCCCTGTGCGGACGACAGTAAAGGACAAGGGTGGGGTCAGGACTGTGGTCAGGGCTGACGAGCCCTGGAACTGGGACTGGGAGTCGCCCTGGCCGGTCCTCAGCACGGGGAGCCCAGCAGGTCTGGCTGGGACAGAGGTGCCAATGACGCCACCAGCCTTTCCCAGACTCCCCGCCCCCCGCAGCTCACAGTCTCTTGATTATGAGCATCTGTCTGGCTCTATGTGATCCCCATCCCTGTAAACGTGTGGCCCCTATTTCACACCTGGCCCGTCTCCACCTTAACGGGCCCAATCCCATCTCTCCCTGCCCTCCCCCAGACCCTTCCCATGAGTCCTGTGCCCTAGCCAACCACGGTCATCCACTTCTTCTGCCCCTCTCCCCCCAGTTTTGAGGCTCGCATATGCAGACCCCAGCCAGACCTGCCAGCTACTGTCCCAATCCTGCCTGCCTCCTCCTCTCCCACAACGCCACGACGCCACGGCCAGCCCCTCTGTTCAAACCCAAAGTCTTTGGGCCAGCATCTTTAGCAAACAGCTCAGGTTCAGTCCCGTTTCCCCACTTACACCCGGAAATCCCACCCAGGCTCTCTGACAGACCACACTCACCCCACTGAAGGCAGGCTTGGGTGCCGCGAGAATCCTTCCCAGGCCTCTCCAGCCCACAGTGACCTCTTGGCCTCCAACGCACAGCTGCTATTGTCTGCCCCAATCCCTCAGCCATGAATCACTGCTGCTGGGGACACCGCCCGCCCTCGCGTGCTCTAGCATCGTGTGCCTGTTCCTGTGCTCCCAGCCTCCAAAGGCAAATGTCCTGAAGGAAGGGCCAGGGCTCCCTACACTGAGCCCACGGCTCCACCCGCGCTCCTTCAGGGACCCCGGTGCCCTGCAGGTGCTCACCCATGCATTCGGTGAGGTTTACCGGACACTCGCAATGGGCCCGGCTTTGTGCTGGGTGCTGCTGTGCTGGAGCTGACAATGGTTCTAACTCAATGACTGCTCGTCAGTTTTGTGTGGCTGTGTCCATCTGGCACACGGATGGCAGCCGGGTGCAGAAGAGCAGGGACCATGACACCAGGCAGTCTGAGGCAAACCCCGGCGGCCCACTTCCTGGCTGCACGAGCTGGAGCAAATGATGTAGAGCCTGTTTCCTGATGTGCAAAATGGGGTTCATACCACCTATTTCCCAGGGAGTTTGCAATCCTGTGAGCTGAATGCCTAGAACCCAGTGAGTCCTCAGCCAATGCCCCCCCCCCAAACACAACTGTAGTTAAGTAGCTGCTTGGGAAAATAATGTGAATTGTTTGTTTTTCCTACAAGACGGAACAGAGAGCCGAGAGCCTCCGCTCCATGGAATCCTCCAGATCCCACCCCAGACTTGGCACACAGCGGGCTCTCAGTAAGGGCTCTCAGTAACGACCGACGATTTTAGCTCCCAGGCTTAACCTGTCCTGGCACTTTTGGCGCGGCCCTTCCTTGTTTTCCTGCCCAGTTCCCCTGCTGAGAACCTGCTGGAGGCAAATTTAATCTTTCTCTGTTTAGGTCCATAGGAAGCTCAGCCAACGGCCACTGAGCACAGGTTCCTTAGGCAAGTCAAACACTTCACTTCCTCCCCACAGCTTGCCCAGAGCACAGCCCCTCCCTGATCCTTCTGAGAAAGCGTTCAAAGCATGTGAGGCGTTATCACATTACCTTGCGTTTGTTCCCAGCTGCAATCTTAATCTCTTTAAAAGAAGGGGGCATTTATCTGAAGCTCCATTTGGATTTACTCTCCGGCGGTTTCCCCACTACCTTCGAGGACCAGGCAGCAGGCTCATCTTACTACCAACGAGCATGCCCCGACCCACAGACCCCGGTCTCCAAGAACCTCATTCTCTTCCGGGCCCTAATTCTGTCCCTCCCCCCCACAGCCCATGCACAGCATGCGGTCACTGTGTGCACCAATCCCATGTGAAAGTCTCGGCAGGATGAGGGTTATGAGGGAATCACCCTAAACCTGACAAAGAGGAGAAATAAGGCAGTGACTGCCTGCCTCCACTCACTCTCTTCCGATCAAGGATTCTTAAGCTTTTTGGGTCACATCCTCCTCTACCAATCTTATGAAACTATGGTTCAGATTTTTCCAAGAAAAATGAATGCTCACAAATTTCGGCTACAAATCCAGAGGTCTATGGTCTGGCAGAGTTAGGGTGACTTCGACTTGTAGCTGGGGCTTCTTCCCCCACCTCAGGATCAGGCCGATCCTCAGGCCTCAGGGGCGGTACAAACAGCAGCCTGTGACCTGCCCCTGCTCCCAAAATTCTCTCTCTATCTCTCAGATCCCTTACCTCCAGCCCGTCGAGGTGCCAGGAAAGAACGGTGGCGTCTAAGGTTTGAGCTGGAAAAAACCACAAGGGAATATCCAAGGCAGGAAGGTGTGGTGGGGGCAGGGGAGTTCCTGAGAGGTAGGAAGAATTTGGGGGGAATGGGGTTGGGGGAGAGTACCTGAAGTAGGGGCAGGAGTTGAAGAGGGTGTAGGCCCTTAAAGCACCTGGAGAGTCCCCTTAAAAATGAGGACTCTCTGCCCCACCCTCAGGAATTCTGATTCCCGAGAAAGGACCTGGAGAAATCCTCAGGCTGCTGCAATGGCCCTGAACTTCTGGGTCCGACTTTGCGATGTGCCAAATCCTAGCTCAGAAGTGCAAACTCCATCCTCACTTTTACCCTCCTCTTCCCCCTCGTCACCAGGTCCGGGGTAACACTCCCTGAGATTTTACTACATTTACATACATTATTTCACCGAATCCTCCCAACCTTCTGGAGTGAGTGCTATTTATTATTACATGGCTCCCCACAGCACAGTTGATGAGATTGAGGCTCAAAAAGAATAATTAATTGCCTTGGGTCACAAAAGTAGTAAGTGGAAGTCAGGGTTTGAGAAAGAATATACCTCACACCTCTTCCTATCCCAGAGCTTGGGGGAAGGGCTGGGTGGGGGAGGGGAAGTCAACAGAAATGACCCCCCAGGGCTAGACTGCGATGTTTGCTCAGTATCCACCCAACGCATGCGCGCACGCGCATGCGCGATCACGCACACACACCATCCATCCGTGCCCAGGCTGCCAAGCCTGCCAGGCAAAGAACAGAAAAGGGCCTAGAGTTCAAGGACCGCAGCCCTCCTAGGCAGCTTCAGGGACCCTAGGGATGCAGGGAGAGTCAGAGCAGCCATAACCACAGTGAGGTGGGCCTTCCTCACCCCTGCTCCCGCCAGCCCTGAACTTCGCCCCAGTGGTTAGTTATTGGGAGTCATTACTGCCTGACGGGGCCTTTGAAGCGGTTAGCACCTTATCTGCCCTTCCCCAAGTCCTGGCTGGCTTCCTGGCAAGACTAGATTCACCTCTGCCCAGTGACATGGGCACCCAGGACCCCGAGAGGCCAAGGCCTCAGCAGGGACACTGACTTATCCTTCTCAGGCCTAAGGAGCGCACAGGGAGGCGTGAGGGGGCAGAGTCCAGGGAAGGCCCTGGAAAAACACCATCTGTGTCAACACCTGGGGAGGGTTCACCTGGAACCTTCATTTCCAGCCCATCTTGGGGACCAGGGTCCACTTCCTACTGAATGCTGTAGCCACAGAGG
>PVKM010050280.1:0-10731 GCA_004027735.1 Carollia perspicillata
CTGGTGGTGAAGATCAAATGGTGTAATGAATGTAAAAGGCTGTGTGAACTGTGTAGCGATGTCCATAATAAAATAATACATACTACCCCTGGTATGCTGGAGCCAACTCGTACTGGCTCAAGAATGCCCATTGAGATCATCCCTTCTCAATTCCATATTCACTTTCAGGAACCTTGATAGCTTGAATCCATCACTACAGAAATCTGCAAACCCTGTAATTCAGGGTTTTTTGTTTGTTTGTTTTTCAAAGCTGGATTACCAGTACTACACTGCTTATACTAGTGCCTGATACAAATTAGCCATCGGTAATGGTAGTTATTGTAAGTGGTAAAGTGCAATAGAGGAAAAAAGTGCATACTGCTAGTCTGAATAGTCCCTTTGGACAAAAAAGAAAAAGATACCCCTTCTTCAAGACACTTCAGTGACATCTGCCTGGAAATCATCATATTTAATTAAATCCATAATATGAGAATATTTTATTTTTCCATCATTGTTTCAAAGGTGATTTTTCTCAGTAAGTATGTCATTGGTTTCCCCACCATCATTTTATCCTGAAATATATTTTAATTCCTATGAAGAAATTGCTTCAAAATAAAGATACTTCTTTTTTAAAAATATATTTTATTGATTATGCTATTACAGTTGTCCAATTTTTCTCCCTTTTGTCCCCCTCCACGCTGCACCACCCCCCTTCCACCTGCATTCACCCACCCTATTTCACGTCCATGGGTCATGCATATAAGTTTCTATATTTCCTATATATTTTCTTATATTTCATATAAGCTTCTTCATTCCCTATACTATTCTTAACCTCCCCTGTCTATTTTGTACCTTCCATTTAAGCAAAATAAAGACACTTATTAAATTTAAAAAGTAAAATATTTGTTATTCCAGGACATTATGCAAGAGCATCAGAGAGAGAAATAACAGTCGCTGGAAACAGTAATGCTGAAGGGAAGAGATAAGAAGATGTATTTTTAGAATACTTAGGCTAAAGTTGAACGATATGCAAGGAAAGCAAAACAAAACAACACACGACAACAAGGACTTCAACATGAAGGGCATTTGGAAGGTTGAGAGAACGAATTCCCTCTTGCCGGTGAACAAATTTGCATTACATTTGCCCTCTAGCAGCCAAGCCTGCAAGTTTTCATAGGCCCACGGAAGTCATCCTTGCGAAACCCGGTGAACAGAGCCTCCCTGGTACATTCCTGGTGCATTCACAGGGTCTGCTGCTTCCCAAGTCTTGAAGATGTGAAATGAAACCCCAAGGGCAGCATTACAAGGGCCAGCAGTTATGGCCAAGCACCCTGGATTCCCATGAGAAACTCTCTGGATCTACGTCACATGAGTCTGCAAACAGGAGGCCATACAAGTTTAAAAATACTGTGTCTGCTGGAGATTTCCCTGGCCACATTTAGTTCACAGAGCTCACTGTGGTAGGAAAAAGCTGGAAAGAGACAAAAGGAGTTGCAGGGACTGACAGAAGGCAAGGGTCTGCTTTCGGAATCAGGATGCAACACGGCACTACCTTCCCCCCACTCCCCACCTCCATCCCCACCCCCAAGACTCTCTTGGAGCTTGTTTTCTCTCCAAGGAAGCTGCAGCCTGAGGTACTCCTCCGCCATCCCTGGACATCTGCTTGGCTTGTCTATTTTCTGCTACAGGCAGAGGACAGGAAGGAAGAGTTTGTTTCCTGTAAATAGACGGAGAGAAAATTACAGCTATGATTGTTTTGACAACGGAAGCCCTCCCTGAAACTTGTAACACGGTTCATTCCTGACAGGCATCGGGTCTGAGTTGCCCGGCTCTCGGCAGAAATTCCTCCCGAGGGGTCCCCGGGGAAAGCTGAAAGACCTGATGGCTTTGCATTAGATGTCTAATGGCATAAAGATGTAATTCTGGGCAATCTTGATATTGGGCTGTGCAAATGGAATGCAGCCTGCGTTTTGATGAGTGTTTTGATGCAAGCCTCTGCTCCCTCAGATGAGCATGCTGGAGCTTGACCCTAAGTGCACGGGCACACACACCGGTTTATATGCAAACACATGCCCCCAAGTTTGAAAATGCCTTGACAACTCGAAATTATTTTCATTCATTTTTTAACTATCTCCTCTTGTCCCCTGCTCTCCCAAACTTCATTTTTTGAAGATTCTTTTGTTTTTAAAACTACATAAAGATACATACATACTCATATTCAATGCAAAGCTATAAAATTATGAACTACACTGGGTATGCTGCCTCCTACTTTCAACATTTGATGATGTGTCCACCTGTTTTGGGAAAATATATTTGACCATGATCCCATGATCCTCAGACATAAATTTGTTATTAGTAGATGCTTTAAATTCACCTTTCTTATGATTGATGTTTGATATCTAAAAAGAAAGGAAGAAGGAACTAACCAGGACTGTGGGTCAGGAGCCAGAGGGATATCTAGTACTGTGTCTACTTACAATGAGAATGAGATGTGTTATTCAAAGGCGTGATTATCTCTTACTAGTAGGCGAAACAAACTTAAAGCTGACTGTTGAAATAGTGTTCATATGTATATCAAATATATTAAGAAGGGGTTGTTTAGATTTCTTTGTTGAATTTGCAACAGTAATAGAACACCCTCAGCTGAATTAAGTTAACGAGATCATTTTTACTTTTGTCTATTTTGACAGGATGCCCTTCGATTGTCCTCTTTCACTGGCTTCACTTTTAGCATCCTTTGCTAGCCCCTTCTTGTCAAATCCACCTCCAAATGCTAGGATGTCCCAAAGCTCAACTGGGTCCTTTTTCACGTTCTATCTAGGCCCATGGCTTTAATAATACCTACATGCTGATGGTTTCCCAGGTATCATCTGTTCCCTGAATTTCAGATTTGTAAAGCTACAGCATGCCTGGCACATTCACTGGGCCATCTAGTACACATCTCAAATTTTGTATGCCAAAACCAAAACCCACTTCCTTATCCCCAAACCTCCTACTCAGCATCTGTATCTCAATTTTTGCTACTACATTCACCTACTTGCTCTATCAGGAAATTGTCCCTGATTCCTTTTTCCCATATTTCTTATCTACAATATGCCAGCAATTTCTCTAATTTTTTCTACTTCCAACAACCACCCTCTATTTGTCTGCCTTTTCTGCAACCCCATGGCTACTATTCTAGTCCAAACCACCATTCTCTTTTGCCTGGACCACTCCAGTAGCCCCATCTGGTAACTCTACTTAGATACCGGTAAACCTAAAATCCTCCTACACATGACAGCCACAGCGATCCTTTTGGAAATAGAATTGCTATTCTATTTACAGTGCTCAAGAGTAGGGAGCTCAGAGAAAAGGTATGGTGGGCAGGAGTATAAATAGGAGAGCACTGGTTACAGCCAATGAACACTTGGAAGACAAGATCGCTTTGTATTCTTCATGCTTGCTGTGGAGTCTAACACACAAACATAAGCTGCCATGACCATTACAAGGAGTAACTGTGGTTTGCAGACAAACTTTACAGATCATTTTAAAGAAGCAAAATAAATGTTTATTTTGAAAGTTTTAAAAGACATAGTTAGAAAACAGTTAATGACAAGAAAATCATATATTGTAAGTTTGCTATGAACACTCACCGCTTCTTTTTCCACCAAAATTTCAAGTTGGTTAAAAATTGCCACATCAACAATTCCCCAAATGACTATTTTCTTTATGGGCAGGTTTACTGGAGTACCAAAACTAAGTTAGTAATAGACAAGTATATTCTAAATAAAGATTTGTACTATATTTCTATCACAACAGTTTTCCAGGATGAAGAATCATAATGAAAGGGGTACATTTCTCCTTACTTCCAAAGCAGTGTACCAAGTAGTAGGTGCTCACCTTGCAAATCTGATTCATCTTCTCTTTTATTCAAAATAGAACAGCCGGACATAAATTGATCAGAGTAGGAGTGCATGAGCTTATTGGATTCAAATTTAAATTATTTTAAGTGAGACATAACAAGCGTGTGAAAATGTGCCAGATACACAAAGAAGTGCCATTAAATGTGAGGGTGTCCATTTCACAGAAGTGAACAATATCAGCTTTCTAGGGCTGACATAACAAAATCCCACCAACTGAGAGCTTGAAACAACAGAGACTCACTGTCTCACACTTCTTGAGGCTAGAAGCCTGAAATCAAGGTGTTTGCAGAGCCGCACTCTCTTCACATTTCTAAGGGGAGGATCCTTTCTTGTTTCTTGTAACCCCAGACATTCATTCCTTCTTTGTGACAGCACAACTCCAGTCTCTGCCTCTGACATCACATGGCCATTTTCTGTCCCGTCTGTTTGTCTCTGCGTCTTCATGTGACATTTTCCTCCCTGTTGCCTGTTTTCTCTTCCTTGAGGACACCAGTCATATTGGATTAGAGCCCACTCAAATTGAGGATGATCTCATTCTAACTTTTTATACCTGCAAAGACCCTATATCCAAACAAGTTCACATTCATAAATATTGGAGTTAAGACGTCCATGTATCTTTTTTTAGGGGGGAACACAACTCAGTCTATAGCATGAACCATGGGAGCTGGTGGAAATGCATGTTTGAATGTGTGAGAGCTCGGTATATGAGAGTTTGTGTTTGTGTGAGTGCGGGCTCACGCAGTAAAGAACTATAACCAAGTACCCTGTTCATTCATTGTGCTCTATTCTGCTTCCTGGTTCTTGCCTTTAGGCTGCTTGGATAGCTTTTCCGCTGTCCCTTGACTCCACTCGCAATGAGTAATGGATCATGTTCAGGCCCTTACTCCCACCTCTAATGAATACCAACACTAATTAACTGTCGGTAACATGTAGCTGCTCTTGGCTGCATGCATCTCTCACTGAGGTCACAGCGGCTGTTGGTAAAGCCGTTTATTACACTATAAGGCACGCTCTGGGGCTCAGTATGAAGACCATACTTGCAAGTGCCAAACCAGTATAAGGCTGGTTTTTCTTGGTAAGGTAATATGTTCCATAGCTCCTGGGCCTTGGCATGATGACGCATCAAAGGCACAATGGCTCCACCGGAGTTTTGTAAAGATTTCCAACCACAGTACCATCTGCTGGGAGTGACAGAGGACTACTGTTTGAATAAGGACTATAGCTTACATCCTGAAATCAGAAAAAGCTACAGAACCCCCTAAATTATCAGAACACAGTGTATTATTAGTACTATTAGCCTAGCATTGTTCTGGGAGTGACGAAATTGCGTCTCAGGAAGAAACACCACCATACAAGCAATATCAAGGATTTCTGATTAGGAGAGTGGCAGACACCCACGCCCTTGTGTGCCCTGCGGTGAGGTCACTTGGACAACCTGCTTTACGACCCAACTCTGTACTCCCAATGAACTCTACTAAATTAGCTTTACACGAGGAAGCCGTCTTGCTTCTCCAGAGGATCAAAGTAGTTGGCCTGAGTCCCAATGTTCTGTAGATAAACAGGTCACAGGATACATTTGCACACTGTTCTACTCCTAGTACACCATGCTGTGGATTCCTCTGCATTTCCCAGTTTATATCCATAGAGGGAACTTGGGTTCACATGCTTCCTTCTATTACCTGCACTAATCTGGTGACCTAAGATCATTTATGTTCCCTTCTCTCTTGTTACAATGCATCTGGAACTGTGTAACATTTTTTTGTCATGCATGGGGCTACTGTTCCCAACAAAGTTTTTTCATGCTTCCTATAATAACCTTTGTAGTAGTAACAGCACCTCCTTGTAACACTTAAAATGCTTGTATCACAAGGGCAGCATGACAAGGGAAAGTATGTCAATACGATTTTTTTAGATGTCATCTGAATGGTGAAAAAATCATAAGACTATACAGCCAAAGTGATAAATAACAATGATGGTGAAAAGGGTGTATTAATATAATGGAAAAAGGATGGAAGGGAATAATGTAAGTTAGAATGAATTTTAGCTGTTCAATGGTGGGTGTGATTGGTCAGGATGCCATGCTTGGGTTCATTCTCCTTTTTCTGCTGTCCAGTTCATGAATACTAAGACCACTCTCTACATACCTCTGTATAATATACAAATACATCATAAATGTGACCATAAGTATTTGAGACTAGCTTTTCTTAAGTGCCAGCACTTAAACATGCAAAATATTATTTTCCTCAATCTTGGAAGTATGCGGTTATTCCAATGCTACTGGATTTTTCTAAAAATCTATGGAATTGCTTTTTTTAGAAACACCTTTTTTGAAAAAAAAATTTATTTTAATTGTTGTTCAAGTACAGTTTTCTGCTTTTTCCCCCAATCCCAGCCCAGCCCCCAGCCCTCCCCACCTCCCTCCTGTTTCCACCCCCATCTTGTTATTGTCCATGTGTCCTTTATACTTGTTCTTGCAAACCCTTCACCCTTTCCCCCTGAAATTCCCTCCCCTCTCAAGAAACACCTTTGAATCTAGTTTGTGAAAACCATAGACAAAAAGCATACTCATTACTTTGTGTTTACATCTTAAATTTGTCATCAAATTGTTTACTCATCTTGAATACTCATCATATTCAAAGAGTTTATTCTAAGTATCTTTGTCTTTAAGCCAGCCTCTTTGAATGAACATTTGCTGTCACATTTTAAACTTTTTAGATATTCTTAATAACAAAAGTGATATGTGATAGGTGGGTACTTGAAATTACAGGGGCATCACTTTGAAAAGTATGTGACTGTCTAACCACTATGCTATACACCTGAAACTAATACAGAATAATATTGAATGTCAATTGTAATTGAAAAATAAAATTAAAAAACAGCAAAAACAGTAATACATGCTTATATAACAAGTCAAAGAAGTTTATAAGAAAAAGAATTCCCATCCTCTTCTTTCCCTCTAATCTTATCCTCATGAACTAATAAAATATGGTACATCTATAAAAGTGAATAATAAATGGCTGTATCTATTAACCTGAGGGGATGCTCAAGGTATAGTTTAAATAAAAGAGCATGACCCTAGTGCTATTTTTAATTTTGCCTACACACATATAGATCTATATAGCATGATTTGCCATGTTTTATTCAAACACTGCCCTACAGATGGGAAGTCAAGATATTTCCAGTTTCTATAAGCAAAGCTCCAGGAGACTTCCTTAAGTGTGAGCCTTTATGCACAGGCACATTTACATCTAAGAAGAGATTCCTGATGGTAGAAATTCTGGGTCAAAATATATAGTATCACACTTCTCATTACTTCTGGGATGTGGAAAAATGCATAGAATTTTATTACTAAAATTCAACTGATAGAAATACAAAAAAACAATCTATGTCTCCTGTGCCCCTAGTCAGAGAAAACTAGACACATTATTGTTTAATGTTTGGTGAGAATGTGCTCATACCACATAACAAATCCTTCATAATACGGGCAGCTGCACTTGTTAAGGCTGTCAACTTAAATTACTTCTCACCACGTTTCAAAATGAAAATAACCTTGAAAAAACTACTATACTTATACCATCAGATAGAACCAAGCAAAAATACCCAGGAGGTAAGACATGAATTTGATCATCTTATTTTATGACCACATGGTATATAATAATTCAAGCCTAACATATTATTAGACATTGTCAAACCCCACCTGAAAAAAGCAATAGCTTCATCCATTTGTGACACTCTCTAGAGTCAGTCAATACACACCCACCAGAGCAGTGTCTGTGTGTCATTGTTGAGGCATTTTGCTTGCCCTCTCACCTTCCTCATGTCATCACAGTGACTTGTCAGTACATAAGATGCACACTGATGAAAAACGCTTCATGCCAATTTGCAAAAAGCACCTTGGTCAAAGACTATCAGATAATGTGTCCACCAATAGTCATTAATGTTTTCTTTCATCTGTATATTTTTTATTATAATTTGGTGTCTTCAACCACTCAGGAGAAAGGGAATACTTTATAAGATAATGAGAACCAAGGTCACTAGTGAAGAAAAATCTAGTTTGACCCATAAAGTGTAAATTTTTATTTGATAAACATTTATTGGCCAGGAAAAGTCCTAGACATAGAGACACAGAAATGGACAAACTGGTCACTGGCCCCAAAGCAGCAGGAGCCAGATGAGTAGGCACATTCACAGCACAGTGTAAGGGACACTGTGATGGAGACAAATACAAGTTGCCCTTGAAACTCAGATACGGGTCACAAAGACTACCTAAGAGTGTCTAAAAGACTCGTAGAGTCACGACATGTGGCAAGGAAGCACATAGAGCTGAATATTTAGTGTGCTAAATAGTGCTGACACCTTGATAATTAAGTCAAGAAAATTGGGCATAAATGATATAATATCAAGTTAAACATCTCCAAGATTATATGTAAGCTCTTCATTTTTAAAAACCTAAAGACATGCATGTATATTTATACTGGAACCTTATAATGATGCTCATGTTGGCCAGCGTATCCACATCCATGTGATAATAATTCATTGTATCATGAGGTTTCACTGTGTTGCTATAATCTTAATAAACAAAAGTCATTGAAAATAACATTACCTTTGATTTTTTTTTTGACAGGAGTAAACTTTCTTGTGGCACAGCAATTGAAGTTTAATTCAGCATCAAAGATGAGCAATAAGTAAAAGAATACTAGGGAATTTATAAAATACAAAAATAGGGAACTTATAAAAATTGATGATGTGTTAGCTTTAAGAACATCTGTATAATCCACTTAAAAGGAAGTAGTAAATGATGTGGTGTAAAGAAGCACTTCATAAAATATTTCCATCAATGTTTACTTTTAATCTAAAAACATAATAGTCTATACAAGCACAATTTATATGCTTGAAATTTCTTTTTGAAAAAAATCTGGTTTTCTCAGGTCTACTCCCTACAGTCTAGAGGTATTGCATTTGTTTTTATAGCATGAAGAGTTCTTAAGTAGTATAGCTAGTGAAATATTGTGTACCTTCACTTAGCATTTTCCTGCAAAGGAATAAAAAATAAAGTCTTAATTTTCTTTCTGAAGGCCATTTTGCAAGAATTCCAGTATATTACCACTTAAGCATTCATCTACATACCAGGAAATAACAATTCTTTCCTTCCTTTCTTCCTTCCTCCTTCCTTTCCTTCCTTCCTTCTTCTCTCCCTCCTTCCCTTCCCTCATATGTGTATCTCTTCCTTCAACAATATTGACCAAGAATAATTATATGTTTACCATGGTGTGATCTACACAGATAATTTCAAAAGTAGACTTATCAATTACATCACAATTATTCCATTAAAGGGTTTCATAAAACAGTATGGTAGTAGATGGCAAACATACATGGTTAAGTTCAGAAAATTGAATACTTTTGATTCAGAATTATTTAATAACTTCAGTAGAATGAATGACTGACTGTAAGCCCTTAGTTATCAATACCTAAGGGCCAAAACTTTTCCTCTGTCTTCGAGGATATGTTTTGAACTCCAAGTGATCATGATAAATTGAAAATATGTTCAGATGGAAAGTGAATGGGAGTAATGAGAAAAAATTACATGCTAATTTAGAAATGGAAAAATACACTATACAAATAAAAATATTGAGAATAACTTTATATGTGAAAGAATGACAGAAAAATATAACCCAGTCGTGGACTCAAAGGGAAATAAAATGATGGTCATGGCAATGTAGAATAATGATTTTTTAGGGCAGCAGAATAGGCTGTAGAATCCCAAAGTTTTATTCTTCATTGACACTCACACACAGTATTACCCAAGTACACTACTCAGCAGGGATACACCCATTGAAAGAACCATTGAAGCTTATAGAAAAGTCACAGGTATGTTAGCATTGTCATATTAAAATGATTAAGTCTCTTGGAAAAGACTGTCAAAGGGCCCCTAGTTGTATTCATAGCATGACTCCAAACATCATTTTCCACTTCCACTGAGAATGGACTCAAGGGACAAACTGGTGGGGAAAGCGAATGGGTGAAGGAAACAGGCAAGAAATGAAAGCTACCTCTCTGGTTTGAGATGATATCAAATTCTCACCCTTCTAAAATGTTGACAGTTCAGTCCTCCCTAGAAATAGGGAGGAACAAAGACCAAAACACTGACTTAAAAAATCTAATTAAGAAGCAGGCAGCTTCTCAGGAACTGCAAAAGCATACTATATTTCTCTTTTGACTAGCAAGTATCAGTATATATGACTTATTTACAGATAATATAGATGGTTATAAAGTATATGAAGGAGAACTTTGTTTTATGTATTTACATGTTTTATAATCTGCCTTACATCAGAAACGATTTTAAGTGGCTTACAAGGATTCTGGGAAGATGGTAGTGGTAAAAGCACACTATTTAAATATTCTTGAATCATCTCTTAAAGAACAGGCAGTACAACTATGAGAACAAACCCAAAAACCCACAGGCAACATGTGCAGCAAAGTAGGTAACAAGGTATCCCCAGTAAAGCCAAAAATATGAGGAACCAGAGGATCCACAATTACAAGCCTCAAGTGCAATTATCCTTAGCACAGAAGGAAGCAGAGAGAAGTCAGCAGGGCATCTGGCAGCCCTGACAAACAGGAGAACCCCAACAAGCTCTCAAAGGAGGTTCCATAGCCATCTGAGAGAATGGCTTAGGTTAGAGGGTTTCACCAAAGCTCCCCTCCAGGACAAATAACAAATATGGGAGACTCACACTTCCTGATTTCACAACTTTACAGAAAGTGATAGTAATCATGAGAGCACAATAATGGTATAAGAGTATATACCACAATGAGAAGAAATGAGTGGGCTGAAAATCTAATTTGGTCA
>PVKM010050281.1:0-10746 GCA_004027735.1 Carollia perspicillata
GGTGATGAACTCCTTATTCCTGGATGCATGAGAGCACATTTTAGGCCCACTCAAAACCCTGGCAGTTGGAGTTATGGATGCTTAACTCAGAACTTGAAGGCCTGGAAACGCATTGTCAACCCATTTCATAGGTCTGAACAGAGAAACAGCAGCATCCCTTACTCCAGTGGGGGTGACCTCTCCTCCCCCAGGCCCCAGCATATGGCCTGCACATTTCTCCAGGGGCTCAGCACACCCAGTTTTATGTTCCGGTGACATGCAGCCCACCCTGCTGCAAGCTTGCTGAGGGCTGAGCTCAGACGCCCTCCCTCCAGCTCCAGCACACAGTATGCACCTAATAAATGTGCGTGGAGAAAGCAGGCAACGGATGTGGAGTCTGGCACATTGTAGGTGCTTCACTAGTGTGTATCGAATTAAGTAGCCCAGCTCTCTGCAGCAGTATCATCCAAGAGAACTTTCTGTGATGATAAAATCTTGCTGTACCCGAGTACACACATGGCCAGTGAAACCACAGAGAAATTACATTTTTAGTTTCCTTGTTAAATGTAAGTATCTACATGTGGCTAGCAGCTACTGTGTTGGAAAGAGCAACTCTGAGGTCTGCCCAGTACCTGGGCTCTCCTACAAACTCAGACCCTGCTTCAGGTCCAGGCCTTCACCTGGGCTGAGTTCTCTCTCGAGGACCAGGATCCCAGCCCAAAGGTGCAGCTCTGCAGTCTGCTCCCTACCACCTACAGGTGCAGGCAGACTTCAGGGAGCTTGCAGGTTCAGGTCCAGATCCCCACGGTAGAGAGAATGTCACAAGACAGCAAGTCACATGCATTTTTTTTTTTTGGTTTCTCAGTGCATACAAAAGTTATGTTTACACTATGCTATAATCTATGTGAATAGCACTATGTTTTTTTAAAGTCATATATTAATTTAAAAATATTTTATTGCTAAAATACTCTCACTATCATCTGAGCCTGTTGAATGAATGGCACCAATAAGTTTGTTGGATACAGGCTTGCCACAAACCTTCAATTTGTAAAATATATCTGCGAGTACAATAAAGCTAAGCTCAATAAAATAAGGCATGCCTGTGTTATGAAGGTCTCCATCCCAGTGTTTGCATCTGAGCTTGGTTCTTCTCACTGTCCTTGGGTAAAAACCCTCCCCGCTGAAAGTCCCATCTTGTTGCAGCCATGACAGGTGTGCCACCACCCTTGGCAGCATTAACTGAGGGACTACTGTGTGCTGAATGCTATCACTCAACCCTGGCTACCAAGAGGTAGCACCAGTCTCTACCTTTTACACAAGGAGGAGGTTTGGCGAGGTCCAGTGACTTCCCCAGTTCATCCAGAAAGAAAGGCAGCACTAGGACACACGCCCAGGTCTCCCACGGCAACTGCAGAGAAACTTCTACAGCAAAGGAGCCCAGCCTCTTGGGACAGGAAAGAGACAGAATCGGGGCTACCCGAGGCAATAGCAGCACCCTTCACCCCACCTACGACTCTCAGTCCGATTTCTGGCCTTGGAGCTGGTGACCCACCGAGGACAGGTTGGGAACCCAAGGGACTGCCCACAGGCAGATGGCTACATTGGCAGGAACAGGGCAGACTCACGTCATGCCAGGCCCAGTTTTGTCCAGGGCCGAGGAACAAAGGGCTTTCATGGGGTGTAACCCAGGCCGAGGGGAGAAGAATGGTCAGGTGTATGAGGAGGCAGGTTCACATGGAGGGAAAGAGCGAGCCCAACAGGCCTGGCTGGCATGGGAGCCTGGGTTCCGGCCCGTACTCCCAGGGCGGCAGACGGTCGCTGGCAGCAAGTGAAGGCCCCATTTGTGCTATATGTCAGTAAGGAGGGCAGGCCTTTTAAGGGGTAAGATTGTGTGGCCTGATAGCATGCCCTGGGCCTCTCCCTCGGGGGGCCTGGGCCCCCTGTGAGGACTGTCGACCATTGTTAACTGTACCTCATGTGAAGGAAAACGGGACACAGGCGGTCAGCTGATACCTGTGCGATCCGGCCGCTGGGACCAGCTCCATGCACTGCGGCTCCAGTTACACAGCGTGCTGGGCAGGCGAGGGGGGCATGCCAGCCCTGGGAAGGGCTCGTAGAGCTGCTGGCTCAGCTGAAGGCCCTCGGCATGTCCACAGCAGAAGGGATGGGGTGCCCAGCCTAAAGTAAAACGGTGAGAAGCATGAGACCACATGAGTGGTGGTGCTGGGGACAGGGAGCCATGCCGCCTGTGCCGCCACAAAGCCCACCTAGGAGAAAAGAGAGAACATGAACACACTCTCCGGGACCACATCTATCCAGTTCTCAACAAGGAGGAGGAGGTTGAGGAAAGCCTGAGGAAATTACATGTTAAACTGTGTGTGGGGAATGAAGGTGACTCCAATTTGTGGTGTTTGCAAATCTCTGTGGTGACAATGCCCGCTGGTGCCTGCTGCAGCATCACGGCTGACATTTAACTTCTAACCAGCAACTAGGTAATGGCAGTCACTGCTCACGTGCTTAGTCCCCCTTGATAGGTCTTATAATAACTACCATCTCCATTTTATAGGTGAGGCACAGAGAAGCTGATGAGTGTGCTCAAGGCCACACAGCTGTGATATGGCAGAGCTGAGGTTTGAACCCACTCTGTCTGTCTCTGGAGTCCATGTTCTTAACCACTAACCTGCCTTGTCCCCCTCCCCCATGACATGGTTAAATAACAGCCACGTATTGAGCACTAGTGGTGAGCCAGCCATCTGCTAAGTGAATTCTCTCACTTAACCTGTTCAACCGCCCTGTAAGCTGGTTACTGTTATTGCTCCCAATTTATGGAAACCTAAACTCAACTTCAGGAAGTGACATGCTTGGTGAATCAGGCAGGGTTCTAAACAGACAGTATAGTCAAACAGGCAACTAATGAAGAGGCTAGTTACAGAGGTGTGAGCAGTCTTCAAAGCAAGGAACAGTGAGGCACCTGTGGGCTGGCCACAGCGGGGAGCTGTTCTCTCCCAAGGCCTGAGGCACAGAGAGCCATCCCTGAACCTGCTGAGGGTCTGAAGGCAGGTGCAGCTGGAGGAGCAGGCAGCCCGGCAGGAACCACAGGCGCTGGTGGACAGCTGCAGCCACCTGTGCCCTGCGGGAGGGGCCAGGGCATTCTACTTACTTTCTGACCCCCTTTCAGGTCAGCAGAAACCAGAGGGCGGGGAGGCGGTGGGTGCAGCCATAGAGTCAGGCCCCAGGACACACAGAACAATCCAAGAGTAACTCTGGAGGAGCTGATGGAGGAGAGCCAGCCCACTGCCTCCACGAAGCTGGTGAGTGCCAGAGCCTGGGCTCCCACAGAGAACACGCACTTCCCACCAGTCCAGCATCTCACCACACTGCCCAGGGACCAGGCCCAGGGCTCAGGTCTGGAACTGGACACAGAGAGGACAATACGTCCCAAGGACATACGGTGCCTCTGCCCGCTAAACTCTTCTTCACACCAAGTAGGCTGTAGGCCTCATGCTGGATGCTTTGCTGGGCACAGAGTGAACCAAAAAAGATTTGGAGGCTGCAGGAAGGTTGTGCTTCTCCATCCACCACAAGTTCTCTCACTCAGTCATCTACCTGACCTCGCCAGGGTGCAGAGTGGACAGCGTCTGGACATGCATGTGGCACTTTCAAATAGTTTTACAGATCAAAGGTGTCCTTAATGTACACACATATATGTATGTACATGTGCATGTATATGTGCACACACACTAGGCATGAGTGTGTGTGTTTGTGTGTGCATATGTGCACACATGGACAAACAGGTGCACAGACAGACAGACACACACCAGACTCTGGATATTCTGTATCACTTTACTTACTCTGTCATTGAACAAAATGTACAGGCCTCAGCTGAGCGCCAGGCCCTGGGATGGAGAAGATGGAAGAAGAACCAGACACAGCCATGGTTTCTGAAAAGCCCTTGAGCCAGGTCACCAAGCCATGATCAGCCGTGAGCTGTGGGTCAGTCCAGGACCCACCAAGGAGGCCGAGACTTATTGGAAACAATAACCACAAGGTAGTCTGCTGTGACCCAGGTGTATAGGGAGGGCTGCCAGGCTGAGGACAGTGGGAATGGGAAGGCCAAGGCCAAGGTGAGCAGTCAGAGCCAGGTGGCAAGTGAGCTCAAGGCCCTGGATGGGCTGTGGGTGGATTTGTGCGAGTATGGGCAAGGCACAGACATCCCCTCAGTGGGGACGATTGAAGAGCCACAGATGGAGGCAGTACTTACAGGGGAGTGGGCAGGGCCTGGGGAGCCCCAGGGGACAGAGCAGCACTGGGGCTAGCCACAGAGGAGTGTCATAGGCCCCAAAGGGCAGGGCAGGGACTGGTTCACTGAAAAGATCTGGAACCACGCGAGGGGGCCTCACACAGGAGCTGTGACTGTAGGCGGAGGAACACAGGCAGCTCCCTGTGACACTGGCTAGAGGGAGATGAGTGAGCCTGGTCAGAAGCAGGGAGCTGGAGAGCCTGGGTGATGGGGTGCACAGCGGTCAGCCTCTGGAGCTGAGCTGGCAGAGAAGGGCAGGGAATGGGTGTAATGTGTGTGCTGGGGATGGGGGGTGTGGGTGCGGCTTGGATAAAAGAGAAGCAGCCAGCCCAGCAGGCAGCAGGCAGTGTTTTCAAGCAAGGCCTTTGGAGCCATTTAGATGGGGTCTGGGTGGCAGTTCTACCCTTGGGTAGGACTGTGGCCCTGCCATTTACTCCCTGTGGCCTCAGAATCTCTGAGCCCAGTTTGCTCACAGACCAGAGTGTCATACAAGTTGCAGTGAGACGTATGTGTGGGGCAGGTCACCTCCACATAAACTGTGGACAGAATAGCAGGTAGAACCTGGATGTTATTAGACGCACCTGGCTTAGGAGGTGGCACTAGAGTTTCAGGGCAATGAGGCTGGTGACGGGGTGGGAGAAGCTGGGTGAGGACCCCTCAGGGCTCACTATGGCCTAAAACCCTGGACGCCTGGGAGGCAGCAAGCCATCGATACCAACCCGAACACCGGCCGAGACAAGTTGCCTGCCCTCCCCCTCCCACCTCTGAAAGCACTCATCTCTGCCTCCAGCTGCAATGTCTGTTGGCTTTACTGAACTGGGAGGGGGACCCGCCCCCAGCACCCCAGCACCCCAGCACTGTGCCCTCCACAAGTCGCTCCCCTCTCCAAGTCTCCTCTCCCTCCCTGTCACGAGGGAGTACTAAGGAATGCACACCACGGCATTTCGTCGGTGTGCGTCTGTGCTTTGTTCACCGTAGCTTTCACGAATGTTAGTTTAATGCTATTTCCAACAGAAATATATGAGTCATGTAGGTCATTTAAAATGTTCTAAAAAGAAAAAGGAAACTGGTGCAGTTAATTTTAATAATATCTGTTGTGTAACCCAATATATTCCAAAGATTATTTCATCATTTGGCACCAGCTGCGTTTCAAGGGTTCGGAAGACACACCTGGCCGCTGGCTGCTGCGTCGGATGGCACAGGGGGACGAGCTCAGGCAAACGTGCGTGAGTGAAGGGGTTTCCTTCAGGCAGAGAAATCAAGAGACTTCCTCTCGTGGGAAGTATCGGCATGGGATATCCAAGGGTGAACTGGACCCGGACATGTGAGAATGGGAAGGGTCACATAAGGTCCTTCCTGTTCCGCAGGTGGGGAAACTGAGGCCCACAGAGTCGTGAGCCAGAAGTGTTGGCATGAGTTATAAGGAGAAGGTACAGCGTTTAAAAAGTGAGTAAGGGATAGGTATGATCCTTAACACTAAATGCAGGCTCAGTGAGAGGAGGGGATGGAAGAAGGACAGAGGGGAGAGAGCGGGGCAGTGCTGGGAAGGGGAAAGGGGACGGGGAAAGGGGAGGATGAGGAAGTCGAGAAAGGCACAGAAGAACCCTGAAGGGAAATCTTCAATGGCTTTCAAAGATCTGGCTGCATCCTACTGGTGCTTAAGATGCTCAGCCTGCTGTCACCCAGGTAACGGGAGAACAATCACAGAGCAATTTGTAATCAGCGGTGGTTCCTGCTGCTCCCTGGGAACACTGGTCCCTGCTGGAGGCTACCTCTCTGAGCAGGATGGGCCCTCACCCAATGCCAGAGCACCTTCCACGGGAGGCCGTCCGTTCACAGCTCACATAGCTCTCTGAGTGGGGAGCTCCCTCCTTACTTGTAAGACAGCCCCATCCATGTGGAGCCTGCCTCTCTGAGCTTTGGCTCTCTGGGCCCACAGTCTCATCTCCTTACCCTGCAGAGGGCAGCCTGAAGAGACGCCAGACAGAGTGCAGCCTGTCCCCAGTCTGTTTAACAAACGCTGTCTTCAGGTTCCTCCCAACGTGGGTTGCTTCCTCTCTACCAGCCCCAGGCACAGGACCCAGGAAGAGTCTGAACAGCATAAAGTACAGGTGTCATTTCCTTCGTTCTAGGACAGACCTTTATCAATGGGACCTGAGCACAAGTGGCCTAAGTGTGTCTGTCTGCAGGTGACCTTATTCATTTCTGTGGGATATCCACCCCAGTGAGATCAAGCATTCCCTGCCTGTGTGTCCTGTGCATTCGAGGGTCTCACAGGCAACTGGACAAGGCCAACATGGAACTCCTGGTTATCCCTCATGCCTTCCTGCTCAGACCAGAAACTTCTGCATCGTTCCTCACCCGTCTTTTTTCTTCACCTCCCACATCTTAGCCTTAAGCCTGCCATTTCTCCTTCCTAACTGGATCTTGAATTCATCTATTTCTGTTCCCCTCCTCCACCGCTATCTTGGACCCACGCAGGTGTCTGCAACAGCCTCCTAGCAAGTCCCTGGCTTCTCATACCACCTACAAGCATTCCCCACTGAGTGAGCAGAGATGCCTTTACCCTGCTTAAAAACAGCCCAGGGCTCCCTAGCCCACTGGGAACAACGTGCGACTGCTCCCCTTTGCCTCACTGAGTCCCCAGCATCCACTTCTGCCCTTGCCCCTCACCCCTGTACCCCAGCCACACAGGTTGTTTCTGTTTCTGGGCCCCCCAAAGCTTTCTCCCACTGCAAGACCCTGGCATTTGCTGCTCCTTCTGCCTGGGATGCCCTTCTGCCAACTCTGCCATCCAATCTCAGCTTAAGTCTCCTTTCCGAGGGTCCCTTTTTGAGCCCCAAACCCAAGGCTGTCCCCAACCCCTACTGCCCACCCCCAGGCTCAGTGATTTTCCACTGCTGCATAAATTTCTTTTCCTCTATCACTGATACAGGTTTTCGCTGCATTTGTTCCTTTGTCCCTGCCTAGTTGATGAGGTCCCCGCTGGGCTGGGAGCTCCTGAGGGCAGGGACTGGGACTGCTGTGCTTGGCCTATCCCAATACCTGGTGCTCAATACACAGCAAATGTTCAATAACTGCTCCGAGAGTAAGTGTGTGGCTCCCACATCCTCACTGTGCTTTAGGACTGGTGAATGTGCCCACATTCTGCCTGGGCTGTTCAGCCACTCTGTGACTCCTAGCAGGCCACTTACCTCTCTGGGGATCAGTTTCCCCTCTGAAGCTCCCTTCTTAGCTTGGTAATGAAGAGAAACAAAGGGATCCAGGAACCCTGGCCCATGGGCACTCAGGTGTAGGCACCCTGGCAGGGCCTCTTTGGGACCCCCGGGTCATTCTACTGTGCCCAGCCCCTCCCCCACCACACCCAGGGCCCTTTCCTCCAGACTGTGGCTGGGGTAGCTTCTCCACCCTTCAGGTACCAGAGAGCCCATAAAGTTTCTGTGGTCAAGTGCAACTTCAGGTTCTAGGCCAGAGAAGTTTCAGAGGGGAGGGGGACACTCTTCTTCTCTGGGCTAGCCCAGGGCTTGTCAGGACCCTCAGTCTGAATCTGGGCTCCAGGATGCCCCAGGGTCAAGGCTTGGGCAAGCATGTCCTGAAGGGTCAAGGCTCTAATAGTCATACTCACGTTGTTTCTGACAGCTCTGCGACCAGGTGCAAAAATCACTTTCCACATTCTATGGATGAGGAGAAGGAGACTCAGGGAAAAGTGACTTGGCCAAAGTCATGCATGTGAATGTGGGCAGCAATGGAACCAGCCTCCTAAAGCCGGCAGACTCAGTCCAAGGTCAGGGAGAGAGCAGACTTGGGAGCCTCGAGGCTGGAGCTGATAGATAGCAGTGGAGCAGGTGTGAGGAGGGTCCATGGCTCAGGCTGCTGGGAGGGTCCCCAGGCACCTCTGGACCAGAAATAGAAGGCCCTGGACTCTTGAGGTCACTTATTGTGTGACCTTGGACAAGCCCCTTCCCTCCTCCACGCCTCAGTGTCCAGTTCTGGAAAATAAGAGTCACCGAGCCAATCTGGGAGGGCTGGAAAGTAGCCCAGAGGAGGGTGGGGCGTGGAGGAGCCAGACGGAGGAGGGAAGGAGGCATGACACACTTTAGCTACCCCTCATTACTGCCCCCATTACTTTAGAAGTCGCCTCTCAAGACTCCATAACTCACTCTGTGGTCCATTATCACCTGTCCCAACTCTGGCCCTGGAAGTTGTCCAGTCACAAATGGAAGAAAACCCCCCAAGCCCAAGGGAGGCAGGGGCGGTCAGCAGAGCAGGGAGCCTGTGGTTCTCAGGACTGGAGCCTGCTTGGATCAATGGGGCCGGGGAGGGAAATTCAGGCGAGAAAAGGAGCTGCGTCCACACCTGCTCTCTTTGCTCTCCTGCCCCTGACCTGGGACTGCCCTTCACAGTTTGTAAATGTTGACCTCCCTGTCCTTGATAAAGAGTCCCAGGACTGACCTGTGAGATCATGTGATTTTACTGCCTGAAGTTGGTCATCACAGAAAATCAGCCAGGGTTGAGTTTAGGCGGCCCCTGGTTGCTGCTCTCAGCCCCTTCCAGCTGCCTGTCCTTGAATTGTCACCCTGGGCAGTGAGGAAGCCTCATAGCCTTGAAGAACTTGGGGCAAGCCCAAGTCTCCTAGCTAAACTTTCACAAGATTTTGGTGGAAGAGCAGCTCAGCCATTACCTTTCCATGGGCATTTGGGTGAGTAGGCTTTTGTTTCCACATCTGAAAAATGGGTTCACTGTGAGGAGGTTTAGCACAAGAAAGCCATATCGAGACTCCTCCCTGGACTAGGAGATATTTATATAGTTCACCCCCACCTGCCATTGCCCATGGTCCCACCCCCACACTCTAGGGAGACGGTATACAGGGGCTGTGAGGGCTGGCTCTGCTTGGGAAGAAAAGAGAGGGGCTGCCTGAAGGGAGGAGGAGCCACTCAGCCGCAGTCTGGAGGAAACGGCCCTGGGTGGGGAAGGGAGCACGGCCAGATGACCCGGGGGTCCCAGAGGGGCCCTGCCAGGGTGCCTACACCTGAGTGCCCATGGGCCAGGGTTCCTGGATCCCTTTGTTTCTCTTCATCACCAGGTTAAGAACGAAGCTTCAGAGGGGAAACTGATCCCCAGAGAGGCAAGTGGCCCGCCAGGGGTATCCACCAGGTGTCACAGAGTGGCTGAACAGCCCAGGCAGAATGTGAGCGCATCTGCTGGTCCCCATGGGAGCTGTGTGTAACATGACCAACACCAGCCACAGGTGCCCGAGCACATGCAGTGAGGCAAGTCTGGATGGAGACGTGCCGAGGGTCCAATACCCACTCGAGTGTAAAGGCTTTAGTATAAGCTAACAAATGGAGAACGTCTCATTAATAATATTGTAAATGTAAATTACATGTTTAAATGAAATTTGGAGTAGATCTACACAACCTATACTATTAAAATTCATGTTACCTGTTCCTTTTTTACATTTTTTTTAATGAGGCTACCAGAAAGTTTGCAATTACACATGTGATTTGCCCTCTATTTCTGCTGGTTTGTACTGCTTCCAGACTTGCATTCCACAGTATAGGGCTCATCTTCCAAACCAGAGATACCCCTTGATGCCTGGTCCCTTCACTGTGGGGTTTCCTCTATAAGCTGGAGGCAAAAAAAGCCCCATCCCAAGGTTACTGTGAGAATTATAGAGAGAATGCCTACCAAGTGCTTATGGCAAACACTCAGAAATATTCATGATTGTGCAGTGATTATTATCATTGTCACTGCTTTATTACCTGCCGAGATCCAACACCTGGTCTAGGGTCACATAGTAGGGCAGTGGGACAAGCAGCCTCCCCGAGATGGGGGTCTGGGGGTCCCTGCACCCATACACTGGACATACAGGCCTTGATGGCAGGAGGTGAATGAAGGTGGAGGGAGGGAGGGAGGCAGCTGGGAGACCCTTTGAATTGCTCAGGTCCAAGTGCCTAACACAATGGAATTACTGACCAGGCCAAGGCCAGGTGGCCCAAAGCAGGCCTGGCCTTCCTCTGCTTAGCATATTAGGCGGACACCCCCTCCCCTGCCCCAAAAGGGTTCCAGTAGCAACCATAATGCCCCAATTGTTGGGCAATGCCATGATGGAGGGCCCTGTCACATTTTTGTCCCCGTTACTGGGGTTCCCATTCATGGCCACTGTCACCGTGCTCAGAACAAGCCAGGCCTGGCAGCCTCCTTTGCATTAAAATTGGATGAGAAATAAGCCTTGTCCAGAGTTCAGCAAGGCAGAAAATGAGATTAGGCCAAGGGACGGGGCTGAAGGCACCTAATGGGGGCTGACCCTGCAAAGGCCAGTGTCAGCTGCTGCCTAGCCCAGCCTCACACCCGTGAAAGCACCTCTCCCTGGGCCTCGGTTCCCCGGTGGGGAAGGAGATTCCTGAGTAAATGAATGCCTTAAAACATGGCTCTATACCTCAGACGCTCCACATTTACAGTAAAAA
>PVKM010050282.1:0-10739 GCA_004027735.1 Carollia perspicillata
TTATCCTATCTTCCCTGCCAGAGAAATTGGGTGAAATAACCAAGGTCTAAAGCAATCAGAGCCTTGGTGTTCCCCTGGCATAGAGCTTGTCTCATAAATAATCCAGTGAGTATAGCTAGGAGCTTGGTTGATTAGTTATAGGCAAGACAGTGATCATTCTTCTGGATTTGAAAGAAGCAAAAAACAAACAAACAAACAAACTCTGGTTGCTACTGGAAAGCCACAGCATGAAGCCAAGTGAAAAACAGAGAAACGCAGTGAAAAAAAATTGTAAAGAAATACAACTGAAGTTCTGACTAAGCCACAACTAAGAGCACTCAGCTGCTGAACTTTTCAGTTATGTAAGCCAATGAAGTACTCTGTAATGTTTAAATTCATTTATGTTCCTTTTCTGCTACTTGTAAGTGGAAGCACACTAACTAATATACCTTCTTGAGCCTGGAGACTTTCATAACCCATACCCTGGATTCTGGCTGCTCTGAAAACAGCCCAATTCTAGTGAGCCACCTCCAGCAATGAAAATCTATGGCTTGCTCCTGCTCAACCTTCATATGGTCAGAGGAAGTCCACCTTGAGCATTAAAGCAGCTCCTCTCACCAGGCCAGTGTGGCTCAGTTGGTTGAAGCATCATCCATAAACCGAAAGGTCATGGATTCAATTCCCAGTTAGCCTGGGTCGTGGGTTTTGTCCCGATTGGTGTGAGCACAGGAGGCGAACTAATGATGTTTCTCTCCCTCTCTTCCTCCCTCCCTTCCCTTCTCTCTAAAATCAATAAGCATGTCCTCAGATGAGGATTTTTTAAAGAGCTCCTCTCCTAACTTAGATTTTTAGAGCAACTTATTTCCAGCTCCAAAGACAGGAGAGCATTTCTTCCTTAAAACAAAACAAAACAAAACTTGTCATATTTCCTATCCCAGGAATATCCTCTTCCTCGAATGACTGAAGGTGCAAACAGTGCTCAGCACAACAACAGGCACCTCCACCATTACAGCTCATAGTCCCAGACGAAGCAGATTCCCAAGCAGGCTAAGTGGGAAAACCAATGACATGCACAGCTAATACACAAATAGGTTTGCCCAGTTGCAAACCCCATTCATTTTCCTACTACACCAACTTTGCCATCTAACTAATGTGAACGCGATTCAATTTTTTTAAATAGAAGGGTTGATGTTGTAAGTTCTAGACAAAAGAAAAACAGGAAAATATATTCTTTTCTAAATTTTAAACCCTTTCCATATGACATAGCTTACAATACTTTTTCTTTGCTTATTCATTATGTGTCTACTTAGGAAATTTATTGGATATATGTGCACATTCACATTTTGTACATGAAATAGAGTGATAACTGACTTAATTGTAAAGATAGAATGCTATAAAAGAAAGATTACTTTTGATCAGTCTAAGAATGAAGTATAACCCGAGCTCAATCTTAAAGGGTACTTTAATGTGAGCAAGTGAATATTTGGAGAGAAAGACAGAGGAAGAAGAAAACTCCAAAATGAAATAACACAGAGCAGAGGTACAGTGATACAAAAATGTGGAGCTCCTTTGGGAAATAGTAAGTAGTCCAGTTCTGTTGTGATGGGGGCAGGCAGTCCGGCGCAATGCAGAGTGTAAGTAGGCTAGAAATACAGACTGGGAGCAGATTCTGCTCCCACGATGCCCAGAGAAGATATTAGTCCTGCATTCAGCAGAGAATGAGTGGCAGCCTATCGAGAGTTGCTGGGCAGGGATGTGGCATGATTTCAGCTCTCCCTTATGATGATTAGTACGTGTCAGGGAAGTGCTCATACTGTGTGGGTGATCATGATGCTTATCTCTGTTGCCTGGAGAATCAAATTAGGTGAGTAAATGTAAATTATGGAGAAATGCGAGGAGGTAGGTATAAAGCTGTGAAAAATACGGAAGGATCAGAAGGAAGGAGGCTTGTAAGACTTTCTGTCCTGCTAGAAATGTGCATTTGGGACAAGTCCCACTGAATAAAGGAAGTAACTCCAAGTTGGAGATATCTTGGTATGTAAACAGGCTTCTTTATTTTGGAATAGTCATTGTGAAACAAATGATTAATTAATTAACTCCAAACATATAATCATTTTCTGAATTTTTCACCAAAGTTTAGGAGAAATAAATCACATACAAAACTTTTACACAAACATTCGTGTACTCAACTCTGCTTATCTTAATATTCTCTACTCTTCTATTACTGAGAGTTCATCCTCAATAGACAGGTTTTCAGAAGGTATCATGTTGCAAAGACAGAGACAGCACATCCTTATCAAACCCTGCATTCCTTGCCTTTCCTTTGTCTCTTGTCCAACTTTGCATGTTAACAAGTGTTGGGGTAGGTGGCGAGTAGGGAAAATCTTCTGGTGTTAGCATATATTCTTTTTTATGACAATAAGTATGTATTAATTACACTCTAACATTTAAGGAAGAGGGGATATTGAGTATAGTAATTTAATAGCCAAAACATATTTCTTACTAATTTTTTTGCTAAAATTCTAAGGTGACTATGTAGTGCTATTAATTCACAACTATAAATTAATTAATTAAAGCTCTGAGGCTACCAAAGTGTAATTTTGGTAATTCCCCAGTTTTTGTTATGACCAAGAGTAGCCCAAGTAAAGTAGTTTTTTTCAATGAGTTTTTTTATTAATAATTTGTTTACTTTGAATAATTAAATTAGGTAGTCTGAAAGAAGTATGTTTATACAAGAAACATTTACTTTAAAGATAAAATATATAATCCACTTATTAAGATTAGATCATTTTTTCTCCAAGTAAATTAGTTTTAATGAAGTTCATTAAATTTTACTTCTTATTTAACTTATACTCATAAAATAGCATGTTTTCAATTCCATGTCTTCATAGACTATAAATGATAGCAGAAAGAGAAAGTTAAGTGCTTCAATAAAATTGATGGCCACCCACTGTAGAGAACGCTCCAGGAATAAAACAAAGAATACAAGAATAACATTGAAAATGATAATATTATCAAATATAATGTTTCAAAATAATATCGTAAAAGTGCCCCCAGCATGCTTTTTTATGCAGAAGAGTTGGAGAAGAAAACTTAAGAGTGTGAGTTTTCATTGGTGAAACTACCTCTATAGAATTTCTTTGATACTTACAAAGTTATGGTTACAGAACAAAGGAGGGTACCACAAAGTGTGATGAATAAATCTTAGTTGTTAAACCCATTTTTTATCTTGTGTAAAGTTCCACATTCATTGAAGACTTTCCTTGAGGTGAATATATATTTTCTATGCATGCAAGGTCTTCCCAGCTTCACCAACACCCCCTAGATATACAGCTTGCTTTTTTATTCACTTGTATTAATCGAGGTGTGATTAGGTACACTTGGGGATAAGAAATGGTACCCCCAAAATACATGATTCAGCAATTGGCAAGTTTTCCTAAATATTAATGTTGGTGTCAAATACAGACACTAAATATTAGAAATCTGGCAACATATTCACCTGTGTAGAGTATAGTGCTGCAGATGAGAGAGTAATGAATCTTACTCTAATGTACAGGAATGCTGTTGTGAGAGTTATGTAGAAGCTTCATATGGGGTATCCACTCTCTGCTTATCCTAAATAAACTGCAATCCTACATCTGTGCAATGGAAAGAACACTGAAAGAGAGGTGTGAATAGGTGCATCTAGCAGCATTATATAGGTTTTCCACTAGAGCCATCATGTAATTTTTTCAGCAGGAATGGGCCTCTGAGATGAGATTACATAAGCCAAAATTCTAATTTTATGAATCATGGATTTTAAAGCCCTACAGCCTGTAACTGACTGGTCCAAAGTTTCCGACTGAAGTGGCAAAGCTGAAATTCTGATCCAAACATGTCCGGACCAGAAGACCTTCCTGCGGCACTGTGCCGATACGATGTTGCCTCTCCTGGAATTTCTTCACCGGTAAAATGAGCACAATAAACTTGAGCAGTGGTTTTCACGAGGTCTGGTTAGAAAGGGGCATCAGATAATGAAGAATAATCAAGGCTGGAGGCCTCTTTTTGAAAAAATTCATGACAAAAAAATTGAAAACCAGTTATTGATAATCTACCTCTAGGTTCTATAAATGCAAGATCATCCTATATACGTTCAATTTTGTAAAAATTTTCACTCTCATAAATCAAGTAATTTGTTACCATTCAAAAATATTATAGGTTTTTATTTACTTTCGTTTTTTTTAAGGATGTGAAATAGGAAATTTAGAAGCTATTATTACAGACATACTTCCAACATGAAAAATATTGAGAGCCATCACTTCTTGAATGCTCACCAAATTCCTGGCAG
This sequence comes from Carollia perspicillata, assembly GCA_004027735.1. Lineage (NCBI taxonomy): Eukaryota > Metazoa > Chordata > Mammalia > Chiroptera > Phyllostomidae > Carollia > Carollia perspicillata. The sequence goes on from PVKM010050282.1 coordinate 4,307, forward strand.
TGTCATGAACTTTGCATACACTAACTCATTTAATCCTTATAATATCCCCATTAAACATGGTTCTGATTTCCACCTCATCTTAAAAGTGAAGAAACTGAAAAGTAAAAAGATTAAACAATTTATTCAACATCACATACCTAAGCAAATGGCACTTCAGGCTGAACATGCTAACTTGGCAAAAGGGTTCAGATACAATTAAATTAGGTCACATTCACGAGTTCCCAGTGCGCATGTCATCTGAGGCACCACCATTCAACCACATTTCATTACTTTTGGAGGGGCATTGTTTTCAGGAGATCCTGTTACCTGTGGTTTCTTGAGAGATTTTTCTCATTCTTAGGCTGCCAGTTTCCAATGACTTTTTTTTTTTTTTGCAAAAACAATCATCTTTTCCTTAGTTTGATTTTATATTTTATACTTTTGTAAGGTCTTGGTTCATTTTAATGTGCATCCATCTGTCATCTTACCCCTGCAGCACATTTTAAATCATCAATCACAGGGATACATGAACCTATAGGTTCTATTGTGTCATCATCTAACACGGTCTGTTAAAGTCGACTACAAAGCTTAGAATCTACATTATATCATTTGTTTGTTGTAATGAGGTCATAGTAGTTTTCAAAACAGGTATGAATGCCTTGGTGGTTTGAAAGTACTCAAATGGCATGTCTTTTCAATTTTCCCAATTAAAGTAGGTCTATCCTGACTTGCTAGATTAGCAGATATATTCATTTTCAAGCTTCTGAATTCAGAATATAGAGTTTAATCGCAGATGATGTTTCCTTCCATTTGCCACATAGAGGAAACAGGACTAACTGATCCATCCACAGCCTTTGGCTCATGCTTTTTCTTTCTTCTTTTGAAAAAAAAAAAAAGCACTTCTTTTGATGTCTATAGCGTCTATGAGGCATCAACATAGAAAACCTGTGCAATATAGTCTGATGTTCTTATTGGTCCAGGTACCTGTACCAGTTCCAAGCATACGCAGGCCTCAGGGGCCAAAATTGTAATTATTTAATTCATATTTATATACCCAAAATTGTCTCCAAAGATATCTTCAATTGCAGAGTATTCTATCTGAAAGTGATGACAATCCTTATTTTTCTAGAGTAAACTTTCTCCAACAAACGTCTTGAAACTTGTGTGGAGTCCAGGTAACCAATTATGATTTTTTTCTCTCATGATGAATTCCCCATCAGTAGATAACAACTAGGAACCATTCAGTCTTTTGTAAAGTATCTAATATCATGGAACCTCAAAAAATAAGAGGTTGGGTTTTTAATGTCATTCTTCCCAGGAAAGTATCTATGGAAGTGTAATTATTTCCTCCCTAGCAACTAGTTGTGCATACCAAAGGATGCTGGATTTGGAGAACTTATGTAGTCTTAACGTAAGTACTTTTATTTTTTAATTAATTAATTATTTTATTTTGCTTTTAAAAATAGACTTTATTTTTTAAAATACTTTTACATTTACAGAAAAAGGAAGAGAGAGTTTATGTGTATCCCCTCCTCTCCATCCAGTCTTCCCTATTATTGTCTTTGCACTGATGTGTGGTACCTTTGTTATAAAACATGAACCATTATTGTTACATTATTAATAACTGAGGCCCATAGCTTACATTAGGGTTCACTCTTTGTGCTGTAAAGTTCTCTGGGTTTTGATGTGTATGTCATGAATTTACCACTACAGTGTTGCACAGATAGCCTCATTGCTCTAAAATTACACTATGCACCAACCACTCATTCTCTCTTCTCTCCCTCCCTCCCCAACCCCTGGCAACCACTGATCTTTTTAATATCTCCATAGCTTTGTAATTTTAGAAGGTCATATAGTTGGAATCATGTAGTATGTAGCCCTTTAAGACTGAATTCTTTCATATCACATGCATTTAAGATACCTCTATGTCCTGTGTGGCTTAGTAGCTCATTTATTTTGATCATTGGTTTTATTCCACTGAATAGAAGGGTGTGGTGTCTGTCCAAGTACTTTGCCCATTTTTTATTAGATTGGTTCTTTTGTTATTATTAAGTTTTAACAGTTCTTTGGATATTTTGAAAGTAATTCCTTTATCAGATATAGTTTTGCAAATATTTTCCCCCATTCTGTGGCTTGTCTTTTTATTCTTGTAATAGAGTTTTTAATTTTTAACTAAATTCAACCTCATTCTTTTTCTTTCATAGATTGTACTATTGTGTGTTGTGCATCAAAAGCTACTACTAAGTCCAAGGTCACCTAGATTTTATTACTATGCCATTTTTTTATGAGTTTTATAGTTCTGTGTTTTATATTCAGGTCTAAGATCCATTTTGAGTCTATTCTTATGAGAGGTAGAAGGTCTATTTTGTGTGTGTGTGGATGTTCAGCTATTCTAGCATTATTTGTTGAAAAGACTATCCTTTACCCATTGAACTGGCTGTGATCATTTGTCAAAAATCAGTTGACTATATTAGTGTTGGTCTATTTTGGGTTCTCTATTCTGTTCCATTGATTTATATATTTTTCACTAGTATCATACTGTTTTGATTACCCTAGTTTTATAATAAGTTTTGAGATTGGGTGGGGGCAGTAATCTTTTTTCCTTTTCAATATTGTGTTGGCTCTTGGGTGGGTCTTCCAACATTCCATACAAACTTTAGAGTCAGATTGTTGATATCCACAGAACTTGCTGGATTTTATTGAAATTGCATTGGTAATTGACATCTTAACACTATTGAGTCTTCCTGTCAATGAACAATGGAGTATCTCTATCTACTGAGTTCTTCATTGAATTCTGTAAAAATCTCAGGATTTTACAGGTTTTCTCATATAGATATTGCATATATTTTTTTATTTACACTTGAGTACTTCTCTTTTTTGATGCTAATATGAATGATGTTTTTTTATTTCAAATGCTGATTGTTCAAAAGCAATTGTCTTTTGCATGTTGTATTTGTATCCTGCAACCTTGTTATAACTGCTTTTAGGTCCAGGAGTCTTTTGTTGACTGTTCTGTATTTTTTATGAAGATAGTGATATCTTCTCTAAACAATAACCATTTTATTTCCTTTTTTTATTACTAGATTAGCTAAGAGTGGTAAGAGGGTACATCATTAACTTGTTTTGAAGATAAAGAGATTTTAAGGTATTAAAGGATTTTTAAAAGGAGAGAGAGTATCAAGTTTGAATTTTGGAAAGATAATGCAAATACCAGTGAAGAGGATAGATGTATACTGGTGATAATGAGATCAACCAGGCTGAAGACTGTGGAAGTTGTTCCACTGATACTTGATGGTTACCTGAACTAAGACTACAACAGTGGAAGTCAACAGAATGAATGACTTATATGGGTGTTATGGGAATAAACTAAATCTATGGGATTTGATGATGAATGATATGAAAGAACAATGGTATCAAGGATGATTCTAGGCTTTTAGGATCGAAAGACTGGACAAATGCAAATGCTGTTACCCAAGACACAAAATATAGAAGCAGGAACAGGATAAAAGTGATGATAATTAACTCTCTATTGTGCATATGTGTCACAGTACCTCTAGGTAGAGATTTATAATTTATATTAGAATTAAATGGTTCCAAAGTTCATGGAAGAGGTATATACCTGTGGCTGACTGAGACTTATCTATGCAAAGACACAAATTGAATCTCTGAGGGACTCTAGAATAGAGATAAAGACATTAGAAATTGTAAAAAACAATTATAACCTCTTAGTCATTAGATATTAAATTTCATAACTTAAAAGAAAGGACAGTCCTTCATGAACATGTGTGAAACTGAAGCATTCCTAGAAAGCATTTGGCCTTCTCTAGTAGTCTTTAAATTTTAACCAGCCTCAAGTCCAGTGACTAAGAGTTACGTAATTCAGTCATATGAGTCATGTTTAGGCAAAACAGTTTTCTGTGGATAAAATAATGTATAACTTCCAAAACCAGTTCATATGGAATGTTTTTAAAGTACCTGACATGTGATTTATAAAAAATTTCCAAAGAAACAAATGTTCAAGAAAAAAGACTTCTAGCCTATTTGAAACAAATTCTGGGTTCTCACTAACTTATGGTGCTGATTTAAAATTCATATGTTATTTATCCTATATCATTATAATTCATATTTTTATTTGTATGATAAGCTACTAGGTGTAAGGTACTGTACTGAGCATTCTGTGGGATACAAAGATAAATCAAACATAAACTATCCTTGACAAACTTATGGACTAGTATGGGGAAATAAGATACAAACTTAGGTAAATATTCAAGAAGTACAGAGTTAAGAATCACAGATAATTTTAAAATGAAATTAAGAAAACAATCCCATTTACAATAGCATCAAGGACACATAAAAGGCTGAGAAATAAATTTAACAAGAGCAGTTCAAAGCTTACAGTCTAGAAACTACAAAGCATTGTTCAAAGGAATTAAAGAAGATTTAAAAAATGGAAAAGCATACCGTATTCATGGATTATAACCATCATTTTGCATTGTGAAAAAGACAATACCCTACATGTTGGTGTACAGGTATAATAAAATCTCTATCAGATTCCCAAATCACTTCTTCCTAGAAATTGATGAGCTGATTCTCAAATATACATGGAATTGAGAGGGACCTGAAATAGACAACACAGTCTTGAAAAAAGAACAAACTAGAACTCACACTTCCTGATTTAAAAATTTACTTCAAATCAATGCCAATAAAGACAGAGTGTACTGGCACAGGCTACTAAATGTGTGTGTGTGTGTGTGTGTGTGTGTGTGTAGAATAATAAATAATTCTATTGAATCATCCAGAAATAAACTCATACATGTATGGTCAAAAGATGTCAGGACTGTTCAGCAGAATAAAGAATAGTCTTTTCTTATCCAAGTATGGCTTACTTGTTGCTTTATAAGATAACATTTCTGAATAAACTTCACTCCAGTGCTTTATTATATGTTCACTGATGACCATTAAATATCATTATTTGTAAGAATTTGGCATAGAGCACTGTACACAGTAGGGGATTGATGAAAACTTATGAAAGGAGAAAAATAATCCAGACAAGTCAGCAATGAAGGAAAGGAAGAAGGAAAGAAGAAAACAATTTTTCCCATGTCTCAAAAAATATTTTTCCATGATACAGAATATTGCTTTATTTATCCTTAAAATGGAGGTTCAGTCATGGATTCTAAAATAAAATGTGTAATGAAAATAATAGCTAATTGAGTTTATAGCTCAGTTTTTTTCTGTTTTATTACTGTGGTTGAGCTAACTACTAAAAAACAAACAAACAAGGAAACTCATATCAGCTAATACCCATAGAGTGTAATATATGGCTTTGCAGAGCTGATGCAACAGAATTTAAGTGTCAGACTAAAATCAGGGGGCTCTTCTAATTTTTCCTTTGACTTCATAAATTTTTTCAAAATAAGTGAAGGATATACATGAAATTATCCAGCAGGCCTCCGAGATCACTGAAATTCCTTAATAGCAAACTGAGATTACCTTAATAGCAAAACGAGATAAAGATATTACATGAAAAGAAAACTACAATCCAGTATGTTTCATGAACACAGATACAAAAATCCTCAATAAAGCATTAGCAGATCAAATAAAAAATATATACAAAGAAATGTATATCAAAAAGCAAGATAAAAAATGTAAATGATAAACTGGAAAATGTTTTCAACAAATATGACAATCATAAAATTATTATACTTAATATGTAATGATCTATTATCAAATAATAGGAATATCAATAAAAGCCCATAAGAGAATGACAAGGGATAATGAGGGCTATGAGGGAGAAGATACCCTTAAGCTCATCACCACCCTTTCCATGGTCCATGCCACCAATCGAGCCATCCTTACAAGTGTGTGGAGTTATGTGGTTAAATTATTATGCAGAATCATGTTACCAACAGAGAGTTTTGCATTGCATTTGAATTCTAAAGCTTTTAAATAACAGAATCCTTTTAAAAATGTAGACATTCTATAGGATAAATATCAACAATTGATTTAATGTAAATGATGGGGACCCATGAGAGCCAAAACAATCTTGAAAGAAAAAAACAGTTGGAGGATAGGTTCTTCCAAGCCTCAAAGTGACTACTGAGCTATGGTGATCAAAATTGTGTGTGACTGACATTAGGAAAGACAAACAGACAGTGGGGTAGAATTGAAAGTCCAGAAACAAGCCCATACATTTTGGGTTGAATTGATATTTAATAAAGATGTCAAGATCATTCAATGAAGAAAACAGTCTTTACACCAAAAGTTTCAGGAACAGCTGAAAAAGAATAAAGTTGGATCCCCACCTCATACCACATAAAAAGTAAACTAAAAACTAATCAAAGACTTAAATGTGAGCTTAAACTATAAATCTCTTAGAAAAAAATAGGTGTTAATTTGTGACTTTGTATATATACCAAAAGCATGACCAACAATAATAGAAAGAAAGAAAGAA
>PVKM010050283.1:0-10762 GCA_004027735.1 Carollia perspicillata
GAGCCGCCCGTGCCCAGAGCCCGGAGCAGACAGCCACCAACTAGAGGCCCCGGCCGGGGGACGGCTCGCTGCCCGCCCCAGGCTTTCTGAGGGTCTGGCAAAGTGGAGGGCGTCTTCCATGAGAAGAAAGCAGGGTCTGAGTCTGAACCAGGGTGTGAAGAGTGCAGAGACCATGGCCCCCACGGGGCAGCATGAGCAGCCAGGGCTGGGGGTGGGGGGCAGCTGCAGGGTCGGCACAGTGGGGCTGCCCCGCCCCGGGACGCCCTGTCGGGCCCAGCCAGCAGGAGAGGGAGTGCGGGCCTAGGCCGGGGGCGGCGCGGCGATCCAGACCCGGCGTGCCCCGTCAGCTGGGCACACTGGGGAGCACAGGCGAGGACGGTGCAGGCGAGGGCAGAGGGCACAGACACCCACGTCCACAGAGCACCTGCCTCCTGACCTGCCGGTGCTGCACCCAGAAGGTGCCCGAGAGGGCGCCCGGCTCACAGGGCTCAGCGACTGCGCGCTATGAGTGCTCCCGGAGGCAGCGGTCCCTGGGCAGCTGTGACCAGCCCCCAGGACGCCGCTGCCTCGTCACAGCACTGCTGAGACGTAGAGACTCCACTGTGTATCAGCTGGCCCGTGGGGAGCTGGGGTGTCATGCTGTTTCCCTGGCAGTCAGGGGCCCCACTGGGCACGCGAAGCGAGCCCTGGTCCCCGGCACACTGAGCCCCCGGCCCCAAGCCCCAGAGCTCTGTGCTGCGTCTGGGAGCAGCTGCCCAGTGGGCCTCTGGCCCCATGGGACATGGCGGGGGGCAGGCAGGGGCAGGCACACGAGGCGTGCGGCCTGGCACGCAGCAGGGCTCCCGCATCATCGCCCCCCCTCGTCAGTCCTCTCGGCGCACTCAGGTGGCACCTCGGGAGCACAGAGCTCGGGGGACCCGGTGGGCGGGGGGCTGCAGCCCCACCTTGAGCCATCCTTGCACAGCAGGCGGGCCTGAGAGCATGGTCACAGTCAGATATGGGGGCAGGGGCAGGCGGAGGCCAGGGTGCCCCAGGAGGACGCCCAGTGTCAGTCGGGTGTCGGCTGAGGCCAGCAGCAGGACGCTCTGCAGTCCACTCTAAGTTGGAAGGAGCAGGGGTCGCATCAGCTCAGCACCCCTTGGCAGAGCCCCCAAGGCCACGTGCCAGGTCCGCAGGCCCAGGACATCACAAAGGGCGTCTGTCTGCGAGTGTGAGACACTGTGACGGTGGGGACCCTCCCCCTCCTGGGAGGGGAGAGCAGATGGTGCTGCGGCTCAGTAGTGCCCACCCCCCCCCCGTCCTTCCCAGCAGGGGCTACCTCCTTCCTGCAGGGACGGCTGGACCCCCGCACACAGGCCGAATGCACGCAGGCCTGCACCTGGGGCTCCAAACACCTGCACAGCCCAGGGGCCTGCATGCCCACCTCCGAGGCCCCAAAGTGGAAGGTTTCCAATCACACAGTCTCACCATCACCACACGAAGCAGCTGTCAGCGTGCAGAGGAAACCGCGTGGGGGCTGGACTCGGGGCGGGCGAGGAGGTGCTCAACAGAGAAACGCACACTTGACCCCGGCCCATCCTTCCCAGCTGTGGAGTGCTCCCCCAGCCCCCCATCTCCACGCTGCCTTTGGGCCTGGACGTGCCCAGAGGTGGGAAGATCGACATGGGGCCCATCTGCCAAGCCTCGGTGGGGGGCCAGGAAAGCAGGAGGGACAGAGCGCCCTGAGACAAGGCCAGCTGGGCGGCCGCAGAGGATGCCGGCTCGAGAAGGCAGCGCAGGTGATGTGCATCCGAGCACTTCCTTCCTGCGAGTGCACGTCCATGCCAAAGAAGGCGGCGCCCGAGAAATGCCTCCGGGAAGGGGAGGAAGCACACAGGCTCCGGGGACGGGTGTGGGGGGCGGGGGATGTGGGGGCCCAGAGCAGCGGTGGCACCCACGATCTCCTGCTGGGGACACGTGGGCACAGTCTGCTCTTCTCGAAGGGGAGAGGCCTCGTGCCAGCTGTCGGCTGTGCACCAGCACCTGCGCGGGGATGCGGTGACTCCACGGGGCTGGGGCGCTGCATCCTGGGAGTCTGCCCCATGGCCCTGGGCCCTGCTGCTGTGAGTGACACCTCGGTTAACACTCAGTCACCCCAGAAAAGCAGGCACAGCCCTGCCCAACACATCCGCCTCCCAGAGGTTCCACGAGTCACTTAACTACGCTCAGAGGTGTGACAAAATGAAAAACCGAGAATTCAAAATGCCAGTGGCCACCAATGTCCCCGTGAGGGAGGCCTGGCGGCGACAGGAGAGGCGGCAGGGCACCGCACCCACACTGGGGCTCTGCACCCAGCACCTCCCCTCACCCGCCCGGGGCCCCGGGGCCCCTCCGGAAGTGGAAGCGCCTGCCGGAGGCGCTCTTGTGAAGGGAGGAGAAAGCTCTTCACACAGCGGGGCCGGCCGCCACAGGCGCGCTGGCGGGCAGACGCCCTGAGTGGGACACGCAGCCCCACGGGCTGAGGGCGAGTGCGGCTGCAGAGGCTGCGCCGGGGGCCTGCGTGGAGGGGAGGCCCTGGACAGGCGGAGCGAGCGCGGCCGGGCACGGCAAGGACGCCCCGAGCGCCCGGCAGCGGCCCCGGAGCAGCTGGAGCCCGACTCCCGCCAGGAGCAGCGGTGCGCAGGCGCGCACGGTCAGACAGCACGAGCCCACGCAGGACACCCTGCAGCAGGCCGGGCGGGCCTCTGCCCAGCGCGGACACCGCCCTGGCCTCCGCAGCATCTGGGGACAGAGTCGGGCTTTTCCCTTTCCCATGTTCTGAAGTTTCAGTGTCCAAGGCAGCATTTCGAATAAGCTCTCTCACCCAGAAACCCAAATTCATGTGCCAGCGGCCTCTGCCGCTGGAGCTAGACGTCGGGCGCCCGCCCACAACCGAGGCTGCTGCTGGGGTGAGTCCACCCCACCCACCTCAGCATCTGCGCTGCTCCCACTCCGGCCCTGGCGCTGAAGGGACTCGCTCAGCCCCCGCAGGGCCGGCGCCCCCTCCTGGCCGTCACTGGGAAGGAGCACAGAACACCCAGGCAGCCAGGGCGCTGCCACCAGCAGGACGAGGGCGCACCCCAAGGAGAACCAGGTGCCGAGTTCGGGGGAGACCCTGGCAGACGAAGTGCCGGAGAGGAAGCGCGGGGAGCAGGACCCGTCTGTCCGCTGCCCACCGCCCACCTGGCCGCTGCCGCCGTACCTTGGTCAGCAGCAGGACACGCTTCTGCAGCCGGCGGGCCAGGGCCTCGTGGGTCTCGCGCTTCTTCCTCTCCTCCAGCAGCTGGGCGCTGACCTGGCACAGCTCCTCCTGCAGCTGCTGCCGCACCTTGTCCAGCTCCCGGGCGCTGCACAGAGAAGGCACGAGGGCGGGGTGAGCCCCGCAGCACGGGCGCCCCGGCCGTGGGCCCCGGGACCGGAGCTGCACGTGCAGCCCCTCCTCTGAACAGCCGCTCAGCGCCTGAAGGTGTCTCCGGTTTTCAGGCGGACCCCCAGGGCGATCCCAGGGCTGCCATGGGGGAGGGGCGCAGCCCCACACACAATGGGGAGAATGTCGGCGTGAATGAGCTCAATCACCAGAGCGGGCGCTTCCCTGCGTCAGCGGGCCAGGTGTGCGGCTGGCTGCACGGCGGGGGAGTCAAACCCCAAGCCCAGGCCCTCCCGCCCCGGCTCCCGGAAGCCGAACCCCAGCCAGAGCTCTGCACAGAGGCCCAGGCCCTGCAGGCTCAGCTGGCCAGGCTAGTTGAGGCCGCACCCACTGACCTGGGCTGCTGCTCTTCCTGTCTTAAGCTCCCTGCCCTCTGGGCTCCTGGTGGCCCACCTGTGCTGCGTGACCAGGCCAGCTCTTCAGACCCCAGGTCAGGACGCACGCTTGCTTCACTCGCAGAGCCTGCCATGCTCCCCACTGCCCTGGGCTGACCCCCTCGTCCTGACGTGGAGGCGAAGCACCTTCCCAGTTAGGTCTCTGACTCTCCCCAAACTGCCATGGGTCCTCCACAGCCCTGCCCTGTGCCTCCGCTCGCTCTGACGCCTTCTTCAGAGGCCGCCTGGTCTAGCAGGGAGAGTCAGGGACTAGGGACAAGGACCAGGAGAGGTGAGGACCAGGGAGAGCAGGGCTGGGAGCAGCTGACTCCGCAGGGTGCCTGGGGCAGGGGCACGTGCGTGTGGGTGGAAAGGACAGTGTTCATGCTGCTGCTTTAAGCAGAGAAAACCTCTTTCCAAAGGAACTCTTCAAAATCTCAAAACCCATCAGACAGAAGTGCCGTCACCAGGAGCATGTCTCGAGGTGACACCTGCATCATCTGCGGAGGTGAGGGCGACGCCCGCTACGGAGGCACAGACACGGGAGGGACCCTGCAGCTGGTCCCAGTCCAGCAGCACAACAGGGGAGCAAGCCTTTTGGGGCTTTGGGGGCTGGGCCCAGCTTGGCTGAGCAGCTGTGCCTGGTCAGGAAGGGGTCCCAGAGGACATGGCACCCTGAGGACCCTGGACACCAGTGGGGACAGCAGTGGGCAGGCAAGGCCCTGCATCACCCCGCAGTCCCCAAGTCTGCCACGAGGCCTGAGAATGTCGCCGCTGCTCAGTTACTCAAAGGAACTGCACTGAAGTGCCCGACCTCAGGATCACAGGTGACAGACACAGGCCACCGAACACCCTGCCCGAGCCTCACCGGGACGGTCCACGGCGGGGGCCGCCCACTCGGTCCCTGGCCCTGGGGACATGGCCAGGGTCACGCTGCCCAACGCCCAACCTTGCCAGGTTCTCCTTGCAGCAGGGTGTGGAGGAGGGGAACCCTGAAGCAGCAAGGAGGTGCCTTTCAGAGAGGGGTTACACCTCCTGGGCTGTGGGGACCCAGAGGCCAAAATCTTCGAATTCAGGAACGGGGGGACCCGACCTGAGCCCTTGGGGAGGCACCGCTGGCATCTGCCCTGAGCTCCCTGCTCCCCCTCAGCCCCAGCCCGCGGCCTCTCCACCTCTCTGCAGAGCCCTGGAAGACTGCACGGGCGCCTGCGAGGGAGGAGGGCAGCTTCAGGGGACGAGCGGCAGAGAACAGAGTATACGCATACCCCTCTGGGAGGAGGTGTGGGGGAGCTGGGAAGGACCCGGCAGAGGGGGCCGCATGGTGGGCACAGCAGGCCCCCAGAGCCCAGCCTCTGCAGAAGGGGCGGGGTAGCGGGCAAGAGGTGGAGGGTCGACGGAGGAGGACGGAGCAGAAGGAAGGGGGGGAGAGCCAACGAGAGGTGAAGCCCAGAGACCCTTCTGCAAGCACTCTGAGCTCAGAGGGAGGCGGACAAACTGGTGGTGGCTGGAAAGGGGCAGAGGTCAGGAGGGGCTTCATGTCGTCTGTAAACCCTACAGGAGACAGAGTCCAGCATGCGGCCGTGGAGGGCAGGGCGGCACCTGCCCTTGCTCCGAGAATAGACGGGGGGCACACGGAGTTTCCAGAGATCCGGTCCAAAGTGCCCAGATGCGCTTTGCCCCCCACCTCACAGGCCGGCGGGCCTGCCAGACCCAGCCACAAGGGTGCAGTGCAGCCCCCATGCCCCCGGGGACTCTGGCCACGTGGCCCAGCCACCCACACCCCCCACCCCGACTCCTCTGTCGGGCTGCTCTCCCCACTCAGCCCGGCCTCTACTCTGAAGCAGAGAGAGAACTCATAAAACATTAAACCCAGGTTCCTTGCTCACAGTGACCTCTGAGGCCCCTGGCATTTCTGTGAGCCTCTGGGAGTTCAAAGCCGAGTTCTTAGTTCGTGGTGGAGACAGCGGCACGCTCATCGACCGGCGCCGTTCTGAGCTCCCTGCCCTCACAGGCCACTGCAGCCCAGCCCTACGGTCTCATTCAGAAAACGACCAGCCCACGGACAGCCACTTTCCAGGGACAGTGGGAGACCACGATGCACCCTTGCAGCAGGAGACACTCCAATGACCCTCTCTGGCACACCAAGGGTCCCGGCCCGCCTACACACGGCCGGGGGGCCCCACCTGGCCCTGGCCCACCCTCTCCTGACTCCAGCCGCCACCTGGCGGGCCCGAGGTCCAGGTGGGCACCCGTGCCAGAGGCTGTCACCTTCACCCCTGGTGCCGATGGCCCAGAGGCCTGGCCCCTGCCATCCAGGCCAGGAAGGACAGGGGTTCTCGGAGGCCCTGGCTTGCGCTGCACTAAGTCTCGCCTGGCACACCCACATGGAAGCGCCCGACAGCCACGGCCAGACCCAGACGCACAGCGGGAGTGACTCTGAGCCGAGCACACACGGAGGCGCCCAGCGGCCAGACTCGGAGCAAGGCAGGGCCTCCTGAGTGGGCGCCACACGCCTGGCCTCGCTGAAGGCCCACGGGGCCCCAGAGGAGGCGCGCTGCCGCCCCCACGTCGCCGGCCCCCCGAGGAGGGAAGCAGCCTCACGGGGTCGGCAGCTGGGCGGTGGTGAGCCAGGTGCAGGTTAGGCCCCACAGCCTCGTGGGCCCAAGGGGGCCCCCTCCCCTCAGGGCCGGCCCCGACCAACATGGCTGAGATAGACCTCGGGGGCAGCAGTGGGACCTGGGGCTCCAGTGTCTTGCCCCGTGGTCACTTTGTCATGTGTGGGGAAGGAGGAAGGAGACCAGAGGCAGGAGGGCAGAAGGCTCAGAAGGCCTCGGGGAGGCGCAGCAGGCGCGCCCATCCCTGAGGGCTGCCCCCGCCCCGGGTCACGCAGCTTCTTTATTTACACCATCTGACCCCAAGCTTAGATGCCTCCGAGAGTGACCACACGGTTCTCTGAGAAAAACTAACATCTGAACGCTGGAAGAAAAAAAGCAGAGAACAGGAAAGCGAAGGCCGAGTGACCGCCCGTCAAAGGCAGGGGGCACGGGGCCCCAGCCTTCCTGCCGACGCCCGGCCTCAGAGAAGCTCGGGTCCCGACACTACTCTGCTCTCGGCACCAAACTCAGTCTGCGTTCCCAGACAGACGGAGGCCACCCAGCAAACGCTCCCGTCTGACCTTGACACTGAGAAGGAAAACCACCTGTGCAATTTCCAGCAGCTGGGCAGTTACCAGCCTGTCATCCCACGGAAGGGTGACCTCCAAATCACGATGGGGAGCCCCGACGGGGCTGGCTCCAGGGTGCCGGGCCCACAGCAGAATGGGCCCCCGCGCCAGGCCACTGAGACCCAGGCGACAGGATGCGGCTGAGGCCGGAGGGCGAGCGAGCACACACTGCAGTGCCCAGTCCACTGAGCGGTGTCACTGAGCACGGGCCCGCCGGCGGTCTGGGCTCCGAGGCAGGGAGGGCAAAGAGTCACCCGGGGCCACAGCAAGCAGAGGGCTGGGCGGGGAGGGCCAGGCAGCGCCAGGCCTCCTTCTCAGAGCCACTGCCCTCTGGAGACTTTTGGCCTCTTTGGCAGAGGGCCGGGCGTCCGAGTGCTGGCGGGCGCTGGAGGCACACACCGGGGAGAGCCAGGCCCCTCTGTGTCACTGGGCTGCACCGTCGGACAAGCGAGGGAAGAAGCCCAACAGGAGGGCCAGGCCTGGGGTGCAGACCGAGGGCAGGCGGATGAGCTGCCCGGGGGCCCAGTTGGCAGCTGCGACACGGTGGCACCAGCGTCCTTGTGGCTGAGGGCCTGGGCTCGCGTGTGCGGCAGCTCGGTCAGCCCCCTGCTCCGTGTCCGTCCATCCTGCTGCCACTGATCAGTGAGGCCTGTTCTTCGCCTGCTTACCTTCCCACCGGTTCTGCTGTCCTCGCCCCAGGTCACAGGAAATCAGTACCAGGGGCGGGGCAGCACCTGCACCGTGATGCTGAGCTCTCCTGTCCCCACGAGGTGAGGGCCCCCGGGGGAGAGGCAACCTCTCCCCACACGTGACACCCAGGTGACAAAGTCTGAACGCCACCACCCACCAGTGGACACCTCCCCGGCCTCCCCGAGCCAGAGGAGCAAACGGGAGGGGACGTGAGACTTACCCGCTACCAGTCTCCCTCCAGCAGCTCCTGGCGAGAGCTGAGAGGTGGGGAGGCCTCTGCTCCCGTCACTGTGTCACACAACACCTCCCTCACTAATGCCACTGGCTCCTCAGCCCAGGCTCAGGGGCCCAGAGAGCTGACGCCTGACTCAAGAAATGGCAGCTCTAAGCAGTTCATCTCCTCCTGACCTTTAAGAGCCTGCTGGGAGGGAAGTGACCTTCGAAGGCGGGGTCAGTGCCTGTTGAACCCCACACTGGGAGGGCCGACCGCGCTCACCAGGGCAGCCAGGGGGCTCTGACTGCACCTCTGCAGGCAACGCCAGGGCTCCACGAGACAAAGGCCCCCAGGTGGGTCTGGGCGTGGAGGCTGGCACGGGGCAGCTGTCAGGAGACTGCACATCTAACAAGCTGGGTGCCTGGGTCACGTTCCCCACAGCCAGGGCTGGAGAGGCAGGAGCACCACAGGACAGTGAAACTGGGGACAGACTTGGCTCCTATCCAGCCGCCAGCCCTGGCCAGCGCAGGACGTTGAACCGGGATTCTTCAGAGAAAAGCACAGATCCCCTGACATCCTGCAGACGCTCCTTTCAAGTGTTGATGGGGGGACCTGCTTATGGCCTGGCTTCTGGGGGTCCCGGGTGACAAGGTGAGAAGGGGAGGTCTCTGCCCCGAGAAGCCGGGCAGCTCACATCGTGACAAGGAAGGGTCGGACAAGTGAGGGCCTGGGTCCTGGGAAAGACACACGTGCTTGGGCAGGTGGGGAGGTCTGGGAAGGGGCGTCACTCCGACACCCTGGATGACTGGCAGGCACAGGCACCGTGTGTCAGGAAGGACAGCACAAGCAGGATGACGACGTGGGGCAGAGCCCGCCACCAGGACCAGGCGGTGAGCCGCAGCAGGGAGCAAGCACCACACGGCTCACGGAGAAGCAGGGAAGGGTCCACGCGGGGAGAAACCCTGCCCCCATGGGCTTTACGGGGCTGGGGAGACAGGCACACCTGCCCCTGAGTCAGGCCAGCCAGGCAGTGACAACACAGGCCCGCCCAGTGCCTGGGCCCAGGTATGCAGGTGAGGGTCAGCAGCAAATCTCGGGTCGGAGGGCAGGGAGGCTCGGTGCAAGGCCAGCTCCCTGACTCCACCCCCGAGGGATCGACCCACTGAGACCTAACTGTGGGAAAGAGCCCTGCGGGGACACTGACGCCCACAAAGTAACTTTACTGGTCAGTGGCCTTTGGAAGGGACGGTGCTGGTAGAGGTCACAGGAGAGGGACAGAGTGGTCACGGATGGTCAGCGACACCCAGAGGTGAACCGATCCCAATCAGACAAATTCACAAGTGTCTAGGAAGAGATGCACAAAAACAAAGGCCTGGGCTGGCTCTGACATTCCTGGAGGCGTGGCCCACCACGGGGACAGCCTTGCCTTGCCGGGCATGCCCCATGGCCCCCACCCGGTGAGGGGGAGGGGTCCTGACCTTGAGGTCTAGGGGGCGGGCAGCCGCCGAGCGCCCGTCTCCCTCCGGCACACCGCCCACAACGCGCCTGGCTCACACAGTCAGCAGAGAGGCTGGGCACGGCACGCAGGGCTGCTGCCGGCTGATACCTGAGCTGGGCCATCTGCGGAGAGCAGATTAGAGACAGGAAGTGCGGCTGGGTGAGCGAGCGGGCGGAGTGGCTTCCTGCGCCATTGTGTGGGAGCCACTGTGGGGGGGCTGGACGGCTGCCCCTGCCCACCTCCCCGCTGTGGGATTTACCTCCCACCTTCGAGTAGCTGTGCCTCAGCCTCCCCCTGCCAGGCCCTGGGTGGCCCTGGGCTCAGAGCAGAAAGGAGCTGGAGCCCAAACAAACCCAGGCCAGGGCTGGCGGCCAAGGACAGGACCCGTCCTCAGGATCCGTGGGAGCACGTGCCCACTACTGCTGGGTGAGAGGCCCTCCACGGCGTCTCCGTTTACCGCCCAGCAGCTCCCTGGACCACTGTCACCCCTTGGCGACAAGTGTGGTCTACCTAGCCCCGCCGCCTCAGCCAAGCCCCATCCCCCCCCCCGCTGGAAACAGGGTCACGCAGGCGGAGGAGGGAGGCGGTGACACCTCAGAGCCCAGCCCACCACCAGACAGGGCCACCGCCTCGCACACACAGCTGATGAACTGACCCAAGCCGGGCACCTGCCGTGTGCCGGGCCCCACTCCAGGCAGAGAGGACGGCAGTGAGCGAGTTCCAGGGCCAATGGGCAGAGGAGATAACTGTCCCGGAATACGTGTGGCAGCTCTGAGCTGCCAGGGCCTCTCTCTCGCCTCAGACACAGCCAAACCTCCACTCCGCCAGGCCGTCTGCCTCCCTGACAATGACAGCACCTTGCCCGCCCCCACAGGAGTGGGTGTGCCACCCGTCCCCCCAGGCCCTACTCCTCATGGCCTTCCAGTGGGCTGGTGTCGCCCAGTGCACTGTAACCTGGACACGCTCGTCCCCAGGCCAGGCTGATGGCGCACAGCCACAGAGGGGTCCCAGGCATGCCCTGCACTCACACCCACGGAGATGTCTTCCCAGCAGGCCCAGGAAGGTCTGCGCACGCACTCAGAGGGGCAGCCTCACCCTGCCCACAGGCGTGGTGACTCCAGCGAGGACCCACACACGGGGGCTGGCCAGACGGGGTCGGCTCCTCGGGTGCTTCCTGTGCAGCCAGAGCTGCCTGGACGCTGCCCCAACACGGGCCAGCAGAGCCTGTGACCACGTGCTCTCTCAGCAACGGCCCGCTGTCCCGGCGAACCACACAGCCGGGGGTTCGGAGCAGACCGCGCCCCGATGGGACACGGGG
>PVKM010050284.1:0-10738 GCA_004027735.1 Carollia perspicillata
GTTTCCAGTGCATGCTTCTAACCCCATCTCCCAACCTTACATTCCCGTTGCTTCTTCCGCTGAGGTTAATGAATATCAAATCGTGGGCATTCTAGTTAAAATTCATATCCCCCAATTGTGCCCCAAAATTACCTAGCACAATCTCGTTCTCATATTTTTGGAATATTTTTTCTCTTGTTTCATCTTTTTGTTTTTATAAATTCTTTCTCAGCCATGTGTTTGATGCACTTACAAGTTTATGTGCTACAGGCAGGCACTGTGGGGACTGTCCTCTCCCCGTCCTGCTCTCAGTTTGTGTGCTTGTGTGCATCGTAACTAATTCCTCAGAATTATGAGAGGAGGTTTGTAAACATGGTATCTGTCCGTAGCTGGTTATATTCAAAGTCACCTATGCTTCGGAAACATTTTCTCAAATTCTATGTTAATCGACAGTTATCTTTTGAGCCATGTTATTTTTATTGATCAGTGTCATACTTGCAGATGGGAATAGAAAATATATTGGTATACTCTCTTACTTCTCTAAGTATTCATGACGTAAGTAAACAACTTTGGAGGTTTTCCTACTTACTTACGGAAATTGCCAATTTTATATCTAGATTTCCTGTTCTGTGTTTGATAGGTCAAGACATTGGCTAAGTTAAATAGAAGGAAATATGTGGCAGTCAGTGGTGTTCAAACTTGAGCGTGTGTCAGAATCACCTGCAGACTCATGAAAATCCAGATTGCTCGGCCCAGCCCCAGGAGTTGCTGATTCATTAGGTTTAGGGGAGCCTGAAAATTTGCATTTGGAATAGGTTTGCAGGTGCTGCTGCTGCTGGTCTGGGGAACACAGTGTGAGCACCACAGGGGTAGCTAGTGTCTGTGTTCTAATGGCCTTTTGCTGGGGCTGGGGCTCTGCACAGACAGGTGGACAGCTTGAAGCAGAGAATTGCGGGGAAATCGATTCCTACTGAGAAGTTTGCTGTGAGGAAGGCTCGACGTTACTCCTCCTCGTTGCCTGCACCTGTGAAGCTTGTCTTGCCTGCCCTGGTATCTACCTTTATTTTTATTTACTGTTTGTGTTTTAGAAGTAAACTGTCTATTCTTAGCAGCAGTGAATATTCAAGCCTTCCTTTAAAGTTTAGCTCCGTTAAAAACCATTGTCAGAGTGTCTGCAAGGTAAACATTCATAAATAACGGTTAAATAATAAATATTACAGCAAATGTTTTTTGACTAGTTGGTATGTTCTACACACTATGATAAAGACTATTTAAAAATATATTATTTAATTCTTACAGTAACTCTCTGAGGGTAATTTCTCTTTGTAGCCGAATTTTATAGATAAGGAAATTCAGGCAGAATGAGGTGAGTTGACGTAGTTGAAATTGGGTTGAATTATAGTGCAAGCCACACATGCAGTTTTATCTTTCCTAAGAGGCCACGTTAAAAATGAAAAGGTGAAAAACTAAACAGGAGCAGGGAACATGAAAACGATTGCAAAGTATTTAGTTTAATCCAGTATATACAGAATGTTGTCGTTTGGACATATAATCAACAAAAATCTAATGATTATTTTGCATTCTTTCATATTGCACTAATTCTTTGAAATGTGTTACGTGTTTTATTCTTGGAGCCCATCTCAGTTCGGAGCAACCACAGTCCGGTGCTCAAGAGCCCCAAGTGGCTGGTGGCTGCTACACCTGGAAGCACCCCGCCCACTCTCATTTTCTTTGTTGTTAGACTATGTAGGCTAGACTTCATAAAAACCGTAATTTCAACTTAGGTTTTCTTAATGAAGACTTCTTGAAAAATCACTGCGTATATCAAATTACTGTGGCTTTAGTGGGCTTTAGATTTGCACAGGCAGTCTGAGAGCACAAGAAAGCTGTTCATTGCCTGCTGGCCTCTGCAGTGCTCCACTGGGCTTTCCTGATTTTTTAACATTTTTATTTTTTGTATTTCAGAGCTATTCAGCTTTTTTAAGTTTTTACTATTACAAACACACTACAGTGTTTATTCTTCTGCATTCTTTTTGTACATGGACATTTAATTCTCTAGGAAGGCTTTCTGGAATTGGAATTCTTGGTTGTAGGGTATACACATTTAATATTTTGACATTGCCAAATTGCCCTCCAAAAAGGCTGAAGCAATTTAAATTTCTACCAACAGTGTTTTACTGTTTTAATTTGCATTTCCCTATTGATACAGTTAAACATCTTTTTTTGTGCTTATTCATTTTTCTTCTTTTGTGAGTTGTTCATATACTTCCCTGATTGTTCATTGGGCTGTTTATTGTTTGATCATTGAGTGAGAGGGGCTGTTTATGTGTGCTGTGAGAAAGAAAACTGCAGCCCCTCCCAGGAGACAGGAGCTGGCTGGCACCTAGCACCTAGGCCCAGGTGCTCCCTGCGTCAGATAAACAACCTCAGGGCACACCACCACCAGGGCAGGGTATTCTGTCCGGTGGTCGACCAAGCACAACCACTCTGTAATCATATCTGAGCACAGAGAAAAAGAAGAAAACCACAAACAGGACCAAATATCCCTCTTTCCCAGCTAATGTGGGAGCCTACTGCCGTTTTACCAGTTAGAGCTTCTGGCTCCATTCCCGATTCATTTCAGTCACTGATTTGTGCTTGGAAACCTTTTCTTTCTGTGCCACAGAACTTGCCTGAAGATCCTCTAGAGCACCATGGCCTTCTGTCTGCCTTAGAACTTAGAAGCCAGTTTATCCTGCTGTGATTATTAAGGGTCTAAAGGAAGGTTAACTCACTGCACTTATTTCTCTACATCTAAAGGTGTACAATTGGCTTGAAACTAGGGATTTCTAGTTATGGTAACTAGGAATTTTACCAAAATTGTATTTTTCATAAAATCCCAGATGTTCACTTGCCTTCTTCTGATAAAATATTTCACCAATAAAAACAAAATAGAGGTCATCATTAATTAAAACGAATATTCCATTAGTTATGAATGGAGTCATTATGCTGTTAGCAACAAGAAACAAACAAGATGTGAAATAAAGAGTAGAGTGTGGGCACTGTGGTAGCCCTCGGTGCCCCAAAGTAAAGATAACTCAGTTGTCACTCTACTCAAATGCATTTTCCTCATTTCTGCTGCTTCCCCCTAAGAGGTTGTTCAAATACTATCTTTATTATATTTTAAAATTCATTTATTTCCAAGAAGGTAGTAATTACCCTGCTTTATTTCATGCCCTTAAAAATATGAACTACACTACCAGGAAGATTAGAAAAATATTTTCAAGCAAAAACACATTTACTTCTGGTCCCCCAAATTTTTTCATCTGTTAGCCTATTAAATGTAATTTGCAATGATAAATCATTAGTCTACATTTTCAGGGCTGTCATTCAGCCATGTGGCCTTCGAATGAATACAGTTTCTGCATATTGGATTGAATTACTGGACTATCACATATTTTGATGGTATAAAAGAACCTGAGCCCAGTACAGTATTTCCTATGTTCACTTCCAGTGATGTCCTTGGAAACAATTTATGTAAATAATTGGCAGATATTTTTAAATGCTTTCCCTTTACTTAAACATAACAAGAATTTATATTAAATAGACTTGTTCATGGTATCAGTTTAAAATATATTTATTTCTGTATCTATAATCGATTATCTTCCAAAAGGATTGACCACAAGCAGATGCTTAATAAATATTTGTTAAGTGAATGAATAAATTATTTTTTCAATAAAAACATAGTATAGTATAATATTGAATTACTTCACAGTATAAAAGGCAAAAGGCATGTAATAAAATGAGCCAAGGGGGAAATTGTATCACTAAACTCTAAATGGGATCCCTAGTAGTTAAGGCAGATACACATTCGTAGTTTTGTTGTCATAAAGGACACTGAATAACCTCACCCAGTTGCAAATGGCTTTTCACTCTTTCTCATTAGGAAATGATGTATGCCTGGAATGGTTTTCCAGTAGTGAGCAAAAGAAAAGACCTTTCTGAAAATCTGTTGTTAACTGTTGAAAAGGCTGAGGCAACTTTACAAAGTGAAAGTAAGTATGAAAAGTAAAAGCCTGGGAATCTTTACTATTGTCACACCCCCGTTCCACCCCTGTGCACATCTACCTGTGTTACTCTGTGTGCACCCTGTGGACAAAGAGCCTGGGGCTGCAGGTGTCGGGGTGAGTGCGATCAAGGCGAAGGGAGGAATGACCCGTGCTGCAAACGTGGGTGAACCTTGGGGACATTAGGCTGAGTGAGAGAAGCCAGTTGCAAAAGACTACATGATATATGATTCTATTTATGTGAAATATTGACAATAGGCAAATTTGTAAAGACAAAAAGTAGATTAGTGGTTCCCCAGGGAGGGAGAACTGGGGTGGGGGTGATGAAAATGTTCTAAGATTGATTGTGGTGATGGTTGTACAACTCTGATATACTCAGTGAGTCGTAGGCTTTAAATAGTGCAATTGTATGGTATGAGAATTATATGTCAATAAATCTGTTACTGAAGAAAGATGAAAGGGAGAAGGCAGTGAAGCTTTAGAGCAGCACAAGGAGAGTGTGCATTTCTGATTTTAGTTGGGGCATCTTTGCATGCTGCCTTTTGATCTCAAATAGCTGTCATGTTTTTGCAGACACAGAGAATTGCGTTCAGGTTGAAATCTTACCACAGTTTATTTTTTTCATTTATTACTTTTGGTTGTACCAGAGGCTCCTCTCCAGTTGACTTGGAGGCTCCTTTCCCAGAAGCAGCTGGCCTATTAGTAGAAGGTAGATCAGGAGATCTGGGCTTAAAGCCATAGCCCTGCCATTGGGAGGCTCTGGGAAATGCACCCCCTCACTCTGAGCCTCAGGTCTCTTTTACAGTGGGACTGGTGTCGGATCAGATAATACCCAGGTTCTCTTGTTCTGACATTGTGTAATTCTCTATCTTAAACAGAGGCTTTCTTTTTTGATAAACCATGCCATATATGCTAGCCTCCAAATCATTTAGGTAACCTGCTAAGATAATGGTCTTATCCTCTGGACTGTTCTAACCATAGAAGTAAAACAAAAACTTCTGTGGTGATAACCATGGTAAAGGACAAATTCAAGAAGAGTCAGGGGAAGTTATAAAATTAACTCATTTTTCTTAACTGGACAGAGATGGGCCGTGAGGGGGCACTGGCTGCATGCACAATACCCTGTCCCCATGGGGACATGTTAGTGACTGTGGCCCCAGTGACGAGGGCCTATTTGGATCACTTTTGTAGTTGAAGCTGCAGTAGGAGGCTGAAACATTTTAATAAGGTTTCTCTCTGCAATTTTTTAAAAAGATTTTATCCATTATCTTTTTTTAGAGAGAGGGGAAGGGAGGGGAAAAAGAGGGAGAGGAACATCAATGTGAGAGAAAAACATCTATCAGTTGCCTCTCCCATGTACCCTGACTGAACCTGCAACCCAGGCATGTGCCCTGAGTGGGAATCAAACTTTTGAATTTCCACTTTGCGGGAGATGAAGTCCAACTGAGTCACACCAGTCAGGGCATGACTTACTTGTTTTATAACTGGAAGTTTGTACCTTTCCTCCCCTTCATCCCTATCCCTAGCAACCACCAATCTGTTCTCTGTATCTAATGAGCATGGGTGGGCTTTTTTTTTTGTTCAATTCTACATATAAGTGAGATCATACAGTATTTATCTATCTTTATCTGATTTATTCCACTTAGTATAATGGTCTCAAGGTCCATCTATGTTGTTACAAATAACAAGGTTTAATGCTTTTTAGGGCTGAATCATATTCCATTGTATATACGTGTCACATTTTCTTTATTGGTTTCTCCATTGATGAACATAGGTTATTTCCATGTCTTTACTATTGTAAATAATGATGCAATAAACATAGGGTCATATACATAGGATTTATTGTTTTAATTTTCTTTGGATAGATACTTAGAGTGGAATTTCTGGATCACATGGTAGTTTATTTTTACCATAAACTTTTTAATTGTTGCTAAAGAACCCCTACAATAGTTTTAAAAGCTTCATAGCTTTCCATGGAGTTAGTGTATTATAATTTAATCAACTCTTTCAGTATTGTTGAGCATTTAGGCTGCTTTCCACATTTAAAGTAAATCCAGTTTAAGATTCCCATCAGTCAGAAGAAACATAAAAGAATAAAAGCTAAATCAGTGGGCTTATCTGCTAACAAGGTCAAAGTTTCAGGCTGGATAGTTAAAGAATCCAACAGAACAAAGAACAATGCTGTTCTGAGGCTGTAGACACTCCTCCACATTAGCCATTTGGTAAATACAGACTGGTGGTCCCAGGGAGATCAGGTGAGTGGAATGTTCTCCACTATTGAAAAATGGTCACGTGCAAAGCTCATCTGTTGGTGAAGGGTGAGTAAAGTAATCTCCCTTTATTTGTGGTTTTGCTTTCTACAATTTGTTACCTGTGGTCAATTACGGCTCAAAAATATTGAATGGAAAATTCCAGAAATAAAGAATTCGAAGGTTTTACGTTGTATGTCATTCTGAGTAGCATGATGAGATCTCATTCTGTCCTGGTCCATCCCGCCCAGGCAAGAATTACTCCTTTGTCCAATACGTCCACCTCACTTCACGTCATTGCGTAGGCATTTTGTCATCTCACGTCATCATGAGGTAGGCGAGTACAGCACAGCTGAGAGAGAGGGACCACATTCACATAACTTCTATGACATGTATTATAGTAGTTCTATTTTATTAGTTATTGTTATTAATCTCTCACTGTACCTAATTTATAAATTGAATTGTATCATAGGTATGTATGTATAGGAAAACACATAGTATAAATAGGGTTTGGTAGTAGCTGTACTTTCAGTCTCCACTGGGAGTCCTGCACCTGCAGGTCAGGAGGGACGACTATATGTCACCTACCTATATTAAAGGCAGCATTTTTATAAAAGAAACACGGTCCGCTTTTCCTTCCCTTTTTACAGAAAAGTTGTGACACTTCAGCCCCTAACGAGCTGGAGCTGAGGTAGAGAAGCCAAAATATTGAAGTGTTCATCCTCGCAGACTGACAACTCTCTTTGATTTCTGGGCACCAGGGAAATAAGCGGATAAGAAGTGTCGAGAAACAGGGATGAGAAAGGAGTCAAGCGTTTTTGCTCCTTTGCAGACAGCCAGTGGAGAGCATGGACTGACTACACACTCACCGTGTGGACCTTTCAGACTTTCTTTGTCTGTTGTCCTAGAAGTTCTGTCACCGATATATTTCCTAGATAGTTTTTATTAGCCTAGAGTTGTGATAAGCTTCCCAACTATTTTAAAATAAGTGTATCTTTTTATTTTTTGGTACTAAAGTGTACATAAAATTTACCATGTTAACCATTTTTATTATACAGTTCAGTAGTGCTTAGTGTGTTCACACGGCTGTGCCACCAATCTCCAGGATGCTTCACACCCGTTAAACAATAACTCCCCAGTTCCCCGGGCCCCAGCCCCTGGCAACCACTATTTTATTTTTTGTTACTATGAATTTGACTACTCTAGAGTCTTTGTATAAGTGGCTCCTTTCACTTAGCATGTTGTCCTCAAGGCACATCCATGTTGTACCATGTCAGAATTTCCTTCTTTTAAAATGCTTCCATTAATGTATATACCACATTTTGTTTATCCATTTACCCATCGATGCACATTTGGGTTCCTTCCACCTTTTGCTGTTGCGAATAGAGCTTATATAAACATGGGTATGCATGTATTTTTTGAGATCCTCCTTTCAATTCTTTTAGCTATATGCCCAGAAGTGGAATTTCTGGGCCATACAACATTTCTGTTTTTAATTTTTTGAGGAACTAACATACTGTTTTCTATAGCAGCTACACCATTGTACGTTCCCACCAACAGTGCACAAGTGACCCAGTTTCTCTAAGTCTTTGCCGACACTTGTTATTTTCTGCTTTGTTTTTGTTTTTGTAGTAGTCATCTTAATGGGTATGAGGTGACCTTTACTATTTTTCCTGTGAAATAATTTCAAGAGGAAAAAATATTTTGTTTTGAGTGAAAAATAAACCAAAGTCACATAATTTTTAATTTAAATGAAAGTTCATCTTAAAAATGAGATTTCACAAAATGTACTTCTGTAAAATCCATTTGGGCTTTTGAGCAAATATATTAGTATTCATTTTTGTTCAACTGATTTGACCACCTTCTATTAATTTACTCATTTGAACAATCTTAGATTTCTCTGCTGGATGCAGAATTATGGTAGGCAGAAAAAACATTTGTTTCTGCTATTAAGGGAATTATTTATGATTAATTTCCACATGTCCACAAACTAAATGGAAAAATAAGTTTTTTAAATAAGTAGATGTATGAAAACTGGAAAGTAAAGGAAAAAAATCCCTTTTTCCTAAGTGGAAATATTTGTAGTATATTCTTTCTCCCAGAAAAGTAGGCCAGCTTGCCTTTTTCTTTCTACAAAGAAAAGGCTTTGGGTTTGGTGGAATAAATTCTGATGTTCAAATGTCCATCCTTTTAGTGTAGACTAATCTGTACTACCAGAGTGGGCCTTTGTATATTAAAAAGCCCTGAAGGTCCACTGGGTTTTCTCTCTTTTTCAAGGGCCCCTTTGAGTGGGCCCTTGTCCCCCCACCCCAGAGTTTATCTTGCCCCTCCATTGGTTGGGGGGGAAATTAAGGGGTAATATAAGTATCAGACGATGCATGTAAAATTCAGTAGAGGTTTAGAAAACCAAGACACTGGTCTCCACCCATTCCTTCCTCTTTTAATGGCATATTGATGTGATAGGCTTAGAGATATTTAAGCAGGGCCAAGGGAAGCTCAGACAGATACACCATACTTCGTAACATTCTGTCTTTGTATGTCTTCTTCTGGGTAAAAAAAAAAAAGCTAGTTTCTTTTCTGAAGAACCCCTCTGCCAGATGTTACACATGAAATCTATGATGATTTCTTCCAGGTCCATTGTTTTATGCAGGAAGATTACCCAACACCCAAATCTCTCCCTGTCCCAATTTTTATGACCTTTGAGTAATTAGGTTTCTTTCTTCAGAATGAGGGAAAAAATACAAACTTGGAAAATGGAATTAAGTTGTAAACCTGAAGTTACCCCCTCTTCCTCACTACCTCATGAATGTAATTGAATGTGTTTTCCTTCTACCTTGGACAAGTGTCTTTAGAGTAAAAGATGGGAATGTGTACCATCTACATCCTATTCTGACAATGCCGTAGTTCTGAGAGGCTGTCACGGACACCGAGGACAAACGCTGTTCGAGGAGAGGAAAATACTTGGTGTAATGTGACTGGGGTCAGTGTTTGCTGTTAATTCCATTAGCGTTTCATCTGAAATCTAACTCAATTCCAGTATGCAGTTAGGGGTTAGTGCAGTAGCTCTTTTTGACTCTTTGTTGTGCTTCCTTGGTGAAATTGCACGGCAGAACAGGAGAGTTACATAAAAGGGAGAGTGCTGTTCACGTTACGGCTTTTTACTTTCTAAATCTATTTTCAATGTTTTTCTTTGGTGTATTCAACTAGCTTCTAAACTGCTCAATGTAGATATTTTTGTAGCGTGGGCCTCAAATTTCTTTTCCTTCCACCTACTCTCTGTTTTATTATTAAGTGCAGAGCTTTTGTGATGAAAATGTGCTTTCTTGGAATGTAAAATGGAAATTTAAAATGTTCATCTGTGAAATCAGCCATGAGCTGGAGAATCATGATAAGCATAACATTTTAAGGGAAAATAATTATCTGACAAATAGTGCTCAGTAGTCTGAAGGATTAATGGTTTTGTTTTCTAAGGTTTTGGGAGGAATATTGGTGTTTGGACCAATTTTAATATTTGGACCTATTTTCCATATTCTTAACTCATGATCTAAATAAAAGCTAAATGCAGCTTTACTGGTACTGAAGCTTTGTGTGGTGTTATGCCTGCCTTTCTCAGCAAAATCATCGTTCACCGAGTGCCAGAGTTTTGTGACAACACAGACTATCTGAAAGTGCTTACACAGAACTCAATAAAATGATACTGAATGATTTCACAAAAATGATACTGAAAACTGGCATCTAGCATGGACCCTAAGGGTTTGGTTCTAGGACTGAAAGATGCCTAGAATGCATATTTTTTCTTGAATGCATATTTTAATGAGCATCCATGATTAGAAGCATAAATAGATTTTCTTCTGTTCTTAGAAATAATGGTCCTTAAGTAATAGGAAAGGAAATGTGGTATGGATATCTGTGATTTTCTTGGTGAATGACCTATGAGAGCTTGGAAGGGAGAGGTGACTATCAGCTGTTTTTGGTACCTGGGGAAAAAAGCGACCCTCTTCTCATTGCTTATGTAGCACGGTTAACCTCCCATATCAAGCACACTAAAACACCAGCATGTACCAGTGGTGCTCTCTGAGGTTTGTTCTGAAAGCAGGAGGGCTTCAGTGTGAGGGACTCCCAGGGCCTCATTAGTTTAGTTTGCAGGCTCTCCCCTCACCCCGACCCCCCACCCTCCTGTGTTGTCACAGCCTGGAGTGTATAAATTACCCGTCTGTCTGGGAATGACTTCTTAGTTGCACCAAACTTACAAAACCCCCCAATTCAAAAGTGGTTGATGTGAAATGGCTACCTTTGTCACATAGATATCACACATATTATGGCTCCTTCTGTTTCCTATCCCACAGCCTTGGGCTGTAGGAGGCAGTCATTTTCCACAGGGAAAATGGTGAAAGGAAAACCTTCCCATTAGCCCCAAGCAGTTAGAAGTGTGTGAGGACCTGAGGTACCTGCATGTACTTCAGA